>VZRJ01008273.1:89648-130303 GCA_013397565.1 Ptilonorhynchus violaceus
TCCCCAGCCCGTGCGCGGGTATCGGGGCGGCGAGGCACCGGCACCCTCCGGCCGGTGGTTTCCGGTCGCCCGCCCGCCGCGCTGCCACTTTGTTCCCTCCTGCCGGTGGCCGTGAGGTCCCTCGTTAACCTGGGACTCGGCTTTCCACTCTGGTATGACCGTGAGGGCTGGTTCGGCATTCCCATTCTCCACCTTCACGCTTCGTAGGGTCCCGGTGGTGCACTGACACCTTTACCCTGTTATTTAAGTCCATATTCGGGAAAAGGAGGAGCAAACAAGAAATAAATCGCTCCCCAGGGATGTGGTCACAGCCCCAATCCTGACACACCTCACGGAGAGTTGGGATAACACTCCCAGACACTTAGTGGGATTCTTGGGGTGTCCTGGGTAGGACTAAGAGTTGGACTCGATGGGCGCTGTGTGTCCCATCCAGCTCAGCGTATTCTGTGATAAACGGGTATCTCCACTCTTAAATACGTTGTTGACACAGACTTACTTCTTGCCCTTTTCCGCCGTGGCAGCATCATGGATCCCAGCTTGCTGAGGGAGCGGGAGCTGTTCAAGAAGCGAGCCCTCTCCACGCCGGCCGTAGAGAAACGCCCAGCGCTCTCCTCGGACTCCTCTGCCTCCAAGAAGAAGAAAGCTAAGGTAGAGCAAGGGGGCTCCTCCAGCTCAAAACAAAACACAGGTAGGTGGAAGTCTCCTGTCTGGCAGCTGCTTGGTGTTTCCCACTGCTTGCCTCTAAGCTCTGGTTTATTAACGTGAATAACGCTGTATCTGTGAGATTTGCTGGTGGCTGTTGTCATTGTTTCTCTTAAATTATCACTTTTTGTTAAGAAATTCACTTGCACAATGTGAAAAAACACATTCCCTATCGGGCAGATGTCTTAAGCCTCATTCCTGTGACTTCTTTGCTGTTGCTCTGTTGGAGGAATCGCTACTGCCAAAGTAATTCATGTGAAGCTGAGCATTGGTTCGTGGATTTCAGTGCTTGCTGGACAAGCAGTAGCAGTGGTTTCATTCATTTTCTCTCTGTGTTGGCCGTGCTGGATAGGGCCTGGAGCAACCTGGTCTAATGGAAGGTGTCCCTGTGGCAGGGGGTTGGAACTAGATGATCTTTAGGGTCCCTTCCTGCCCAAACCATTCCATGATTCTGTGATTAGTTCTGGTAAGAGAGCACCTGAGATGTTAGATAACTGTAAGTTAAAGGGTATCCATACACAAGGTGGATTTTGCAAGGTACATGTTGTCTGGCTTGCATGTTGTCATCAGCAGTTCTCGTTGTTTTACCTGGGAGATGAGCTTTGGCCACGAGCACCAGGGCTTCCAGAGGTTTCTGCTTGTTTTACTTAGGATTTGTGTCCTTTCCCTGGGATGGCGGCACTGATGACGTGTCACTCAGCGTCAAATAAACAGTTAATAAAGCAGCACCAAAATAGTGGGAGTCTATGGAAAGTGCAGTAGTGGGGAGAGGATTTGCTCTGAAAGCAGTGGCAGTTCTTGAGTGCGCTTTAAAGGTCAGATCAAATGCCAGGAGTTACTAAACCACAAAACACCCTGTTGTGCAAACTCAGTCCATGCTGATATTTTGAGTAATACCACACTTGGCTCTCTCCTAAACTCCAAAGGAAACAATAGAGCTAAAAACAACAGGGGAAAACGTCAAGGACTCCATGGGGGGAGTGAAGCATCTGTCCCAGGGGAAGAGTAGGGAATTTGAGTATGTGTCTGCAGCCTCTCAGGCACCAAATAAAGTATCAGCCAGACATTCTAAAATAAATCGAGGGAGGCCAGGTTTCCATCCATCACTTTGCCACACTCTCCAAATAAAATAAAATTCTATGTGGAATATCCTAAGCTGCATCTCTGGCATGAGCAGGGTCTGCTGGGAAGAAGGGATGGGGAATCAGGGCAGAGGATACAAATATGAGTCTGATCTGGAGGATCTGAGCAGCTAAAGAAGGTTTTATTTCGTTTCTGTGGTTTTGGTGGGCTGAGGGTTTCTCTAAGTGCTTTTGTGGCTGTCAGACAATTTGCTTACACAAACAGGGTCTTCAGTGGCTCTGAGGAAATAGAAATACACTTGGTCTTTTATGCTGCTGGCTGTGTTCCAGACAGTATCAGAAATGTTTCAGGGTTTCTGTAACATTTTTATGCTGCAGAGTCAAAATCCGTTGCCTCAAACCCCGCTTTTTATTTGAATTGCCAGATTGGCAGGTGCCTGTCAGGATGTGTGGGTGTCAGGGATGGGTCTGGCGGAGGTGGAGTAAGAACCTGGTGATGAAGAATCCCTGTCCCACTGCCCCAGAGAAACAAAAACTAAGATGGTCAGTCCTAGTTCTGCTGTGCAGTGACCACAGAGGTGATAAATAGTGTCACAGTGTCTGTGTGTTGGCACTGATAGTCCCTGGGTGTGTAGCGCCCACAGGTCCTCCCTCGCTCTGTGGTTCTGTGACTCAGAGAACCTGCCCTTGTCACTTTTTGGGGCAGGAGAGGTTTGGAGATCATGCTAATCTTCAAGTGACTGCATAGCTAAATCTGGCATCTGTGTGAAGACTGACTCTAAGCTTCCCACTGTTCCTACAGCGATTACTGTATAGGGATTACTATCATTATTTCAAAAAGTTATTTCAACAAGTTACTTGAAAAAATCCAAAACTGCCTTGTTTACTCAATTCAGAATAGTAACTGGAAAATAAATGAATAGATCAAATCTGTTTGTTTCATTTTATTAATGAATAGTAAGTTGTGGCTGCGGTCTTAGCCTTTGTCTTAAGACCTTTGTCTCAGTGGTCTCCACCAACAGTAGTCAAGAGCTGAAATCTTCAGGGGCTGTTTCCTGGGAAAGGATCATCCTGAGTCAGGTGCTGTGCAAGGGGACACCTTTGTCTTCTGTTCCTTGGGCAGGCACCCATTCCCCTTTATAGACCTGTGAAATAAATAGCTGGGATGAGTCCCAAGATTTGTCATTCCATGTGCTTCTCAGGGAGGCAGAAGAACACATCACCAGCACAGCACACACTGCTTTCTTGTGTGCAGCCACGATGGGCATTTTGTGGGAATGCTGCAAGTGTCCAGAGCATTTGCTTTTAGGAGACAATTAATTCAGTGCATCCCAATGGCTACTCTGGCCTATCTTGAGCAGGACACTGGTCTTTCCAGGCTGATGCTGTCACATACAGCAGAAGGTAATGAGTCATTATTATCACCACTGACATTATCTTCATCCTATGTCTTTTTGTGAATCCTAAATTATCTTGGATTGGGGCATCAGCTTCCATTAATTGTGCTTATAGTTTACTTTTGAGCTCGTAGCATTCTCTGCGTGGGGGACTGGTCCTGGCCAAACTTCACTGTGTCTGAGATGAATGGTTTTGTGGTTTTGTGACTGCAGAAGGGAGTTTGCTTCTCCAGGTGAATCACTGGACCAGCTGTGCTGGTTCAGAGTGCCCTGGCTGTCTTGTGACTCCATCTCACCAACCAGGAGCAGCACAGGTCAATTAGCAAGCCTTCCACCATGTCCAGGTCTTCTGGAGCTTAGTCGTCCCAACCTGAGAGAGGAATTTGATATAATAAAAAAAAGAGATAACTATAGGTACTGGCCGTAGCACAGAGGTATTTCAGACTTGGATGGACTGTGAGGTCACTTGTGTTTTTGGCCTTTTGGGTGGGTTTTGTTTCCCTCATGACAGGAATATTATTTGACAGTTTATACTGTCAAATAACTGTCCCGTGTGTAGCTTTGCCCTGGAGCTGCAGATGGGCTGGGTGACATCCCTGTCTTCGGTGTGGGAGGTCTGCGGGAGGTTGGCGAGAACTCCATCAGTTCCAGTTTGGCTTTCAAAGTTTGGGAGAGGGGTGATAGATCCAGCATGTGCAACTCCCTGTAGTGATGTGGTTGCTACAGAGGCAGCAGCCTTGGGGAAGAGAAGTGTCCCTGTTTCTTCTTGGCAGGAAAGGGTCAGATATTCTGAAGGTGGTGGTTTACTCAGATCTCAACACCCAGAAGTCATTGGCCAGGCTAAATATGAAATAAGGGGAGAACAGTTCTCTGGAACTGGAGAAGGGCAGGGAGAAAGGGTCAAACTACCACAGGAGGTTAGAAAAGACCATTATAGGGATACATTTCATGTTGGCTTAGTTTTCCTCCCACCACCCTCTCTTCTGAAAGCGAGAAACCCATAATAAAAAGTGCTGCCAAAGGCAAGAATTCACCCAATCCTCTCCTCCCTGAGGGGTCTCTTACCAGTCAGCCTTTCTCTCCCATGTCTTTTCTTACCCCTTGTCTGTCTGTCCTGTCCCTGTGGGGTTGAGTCGGTGGGGCAGCACTGCTGTGTCTTTGCACTGAATGTGATCCGATTGTTGAGCATTTTTATAAACGTTTTCTTCAGTTAAGCAACACGGTTTTATGCATATGTTAGGCAACATTTGTTCTGTCAGGTAGACAAAATTCTATGCTAGTCACTCAATATAAACAGCAAAAGTTCATTTAAAAACAAAAATCTATTTTTGCCCCGTAACATTGCAACAGATTGTCCTTCTGCTTAGCACTTGGAAAGCCTTTGCCAGTTACTCCAGTTCACATCCAGAGATAACATTGCAACTGTTGATATTTAAGTTTAAAAGAAAGAAGCATGTGGCTTGCTTATTTGTAAGGTACAAGAGGCTTCATTCGAGGTGTCAAACCAAGTTCTCCAAGTGCAGGTGCTCAGTCCTTCCTACACCACCTCTGTTTCACGCTTCCTGAAGCTGTTCATCATTGCTCTGACGGGATTGGGCTCGTTCTCCAAGTCTTTCACAGTTTTGTTTTTCACGCAGCAGCAACAGTCCAGCAGTTCATAGAGGAAAGCCAACACCACCAGAGAAACTACAGTGAAGATAAATATGATCAGGATAACAAAGCAGGCAGTGTTCCAGTTGTCATGGAAAGGGTAAATTTTTTGCACTTGGAAGCCCAGGTACTGGGAAATGGATGTCGTCTCATTCCAGTGGGTGCTGTTGAGGGTTGCCATTCTTGAAGAGTTGTCTTAGCGTGCTCACTGTCACGGATTTGGGGGCTGAAACACAAAAACAAAGCTGTTGAGAACTCTATGAGCAAGGACATGCCATGATTTTTATCACAAATCGTTACTACTTAAGCTCAGACGAAGTGCTCGAACCTTCTACAAACACGAATTGTTGCGTGCTCGTACTTGCTCACAAAAGTATCAAACTCCAAATGTACAAGTTTGTGATAGGTCTGGAATGTTTATTTCAACAATGTCTGGTCCATGCAGGTGTCACGTGGTGTAAGTTATTCAGGAATGAGAGAACTTTCCTTCTTTATTTCAATTTTATGCACAGACAGAAAGGTTACAAAGACAATTTTCAAGGTGTACGGTGGTTTCAACCACCTTCCGTCGTCAGTCTTGAGGCTCGCACTTGCATGGTGTGAAAGCTGCCTTATTTTGGAATTGCCTGTTAGTACAGACCTGCTCACCCTGCAAAACTTTCTTTTGTAATCTGCCCTTCATGGGGGACAGATTTCCTGATCTGTTCATTCCTCTGCTCTTCCACTGCTGAGCAGTTTGTGCTGGAGAAACCCTCCTGCTTAACTCAGCTGCCTGGATGGCACTGGGAGCGTTTGGAAATCTTATTTGTGGTGCTGTGGTTGTTGGGGTGGATAACAAGGAAAACCCAACCCTTTGTAAGGAGTTCTGATTTCTTATTTTCAACTCTGCCTAACTGCTGGGAAGGGAATGTCGCCCTGGCCCCAGTGCCGTCTTGTTTGCACCCAGCAGTGAAAGAGGCTGTTCTGTGGTGTGGGGGGAGATGAAGCAACAAGTTGGCTTCAGCAATTCTGCCTTTGCTGTATAGGCTAATGTAATAAAAGTTGTCCAAGGAGCCACGGTAACTTCTGGTTATCTGTTGTGGCTCTAGGACGTGGTAATAACCTTTGAATCCCTCAGGCAATTTAAAACTGGGTGTGGGAGGAGGAGGTCGAGATCTCTGTATTTCCTTGAGGAAATTGCAAGGAGATTTTAGGTGGAACGTGGTGGTGATGGTGTCTGCTAAAGCAGCTGACTTAAGGGAGTCTGAGCACCTGTCCTTGTTTCTGTCAAGAAAAGGGTATAGTGAAACCCAGGGTGATGCAGCCAAACCAGCTTGTGATCTATATCTTATTTTTATTGTTCAAATATTATACATTTAGTTCTTTATCCTTCTGTCTTTAATGGATTTAAATTGAAACTGAACCGCTTTGTTGTTGGGAAGGTACCTGGCATTAGAATTCTACAGACATTTACTGGAGCAGTTGCACTAACTTACTGTTTCCTCTTAAATCTGTAACCGAATACACAAATTAGTAATTGAATATACAAAGTATGACTGAGATGGATAGGATTAATTAAACTGTTGGTGGTTTTTTTTTCTCGAACAAAAGTTTACAGAGCAAATCCAAGCTAAAAATACTCCTGGCTTGAGTCGGGTTCTGGCTTTGAGAGCATGGCTTGATTTGGTCACAGTCTCAGAAGGAGTCTCAGCCAACCTGTTATGGGGCTAAAAGTCATGAGAGTTTTTGAAGAGGTGGCTTGAAGATTTATTTTAAAATCCGTGAGAGAAAGAGAGAGGGTGGAGCTGAATAAAAGGATTTGGAGTCCCCTTTGAGGAGTAATTAAAATAAGCACGCTTTAATTCTGTATTTTAAATGGCAAGAGGATATCTTTGGGAAAGAAAGGAGTTTTGGTTTGAACTTTGTAAACAGATTTCTAAGACTCAGGGTTTTGCTGGAATCTTTTACATATAAGTTTGCTCGCTCTGTAAACACCAGGCACAGAAGTAGACTTTCTGTGATGCAAAATTTAGTAATTTTAGGGATTTTTGTAATTTATATTGCTCAAAGTGATCTGGGGCCACTGGAGGGACTGATCATGTCTACGTTGCATAGCCAGGACCCTTTGCCAGCACAGCTCTCTGCCAAGGCAGGAGCTCTGTTACCGAGAGGAGAGGAGCGTCTTGGGCACAGCACGGCATGGCCAGGCAGGAGCTGTGCAGGCAGCACGGTGCAGTGCAGCAGCCAGCCCCTTCCCACTCCACAGCCACCATGAGGGCAGCCAGCCCCTTCCCACCCCGCAGCCACCACTAGGGCAGTGGTTTGCACAGCGGAGCGATGTTTGTCTTTATGCCAGGAGCTGGAATTTAATGCCCTGCTGGAGGTAGTTCATGCCCCTTGAGGATGATGATGATCTCTTTAGATCTGAACGAGGTGAGGCAGATAAAGATCAGCTACTCTTTGCTGTAATTATTAAAATACAAGGCAGCAGTAGCCATTACCGAGTGTTCAGAATTAAAACAGCACTAATGAGGTTAGTGTCCTTGAAAGCTGTCAAAAATGGGCTGGTTTCCTGCAGTTTTACTTATTTTCTAATGGCACGATTCGAATTCGTATCATCAGCCGGTCTGATTTGAAATCAAGTCAGCGATTGTATGTATCCAAAATGCAGTGGGTTAAATATTTAATGAACTGTTTCCTCTAATATCTGCACTAGGTTTTAATTTAAAAGCATTATCATCCTTAGGCACTGCAGAGGAGCAGCTTTATTTGAAATCATATTCCTGGAGTAGAGGGAAATGACTGGCAAAAAATCCTTTTAATGCAGCACTGAGGAAGTCCTGTTTAAGAAACCACTGAGCAGACATCTCGGGGTAGAAGCATTTACACATCTCAGGTGCCTTCTAACCTGTCTGTTTGCATTGTATCGATGGCTGCTCCGGTGTTTCCAAAGATAACACCACGCAACGGGATTTTCTCCCTACCCCGGTGTACCACATTTCTAGAACGGGTTCGTCTTCCACACACACAGATCTCTTTTAGGCAGTCTAATTTATGGAATACCTCCGGGGAGGTAACATTTCTCACATTTCAGCTGGAGCTGTCTTTGTTTTAAGGAAACCCCTTTCGCTGTCATTCCTGTCAAAACATACAGAATCAATCACAAAGAATGTGAGGCTGCAGGAAACCAGCCACCTCCCCTGTAAGGATGAAATCCATTTTGTTTACTGAATCTTGGCTTGTTGAGTTAGCTTTGCTGTAAGATGGAGTGGTCATCAATTTTCCATTAGTGCACAGATGGTGTAAGTGCTTGTCTGATCGTGCAAGGCAAGCTCCTCCGCGTTCAGCGGGATAAACCCTGCTCAGCCTGGGGAAAAATCATCCTGATTCCAAGCAGCTTTTACAGGTTCACGGCTTACAGGTATATTTTCTTTCAGTAATAAAGATAAACCTCAGAGAATGTTATAAAATGATACACACCTACCTCTTGTGTGAAAGGATGCTGAGAGAGCGCCGTTCTGGTCCCTTTTTTTAGTGCAGCCTATGGCACAGCTAAGATGGAGCTTTGCTTCCATTGGCCAGAGCACGATGCTGCTGACAACTTCCTTTGTGCTCATTTGCATTGAGCCCCCAACCCCAGGAGTAAATCATTCATAAATATGATCCTTACTGTCTGGAATAAGAAGCAGAACCCTCCCAGTTCTTGGTTTTTGCGATGTGATGAGCTCGTTAGCAGAGGAGCGCGCCGGGAGTGCGCGTTGGCCACGACCCCGCTCTGCTTTGTGCTGGAATCAGCCATCAGACCATGACGTTTGAAGTGTTAATATCTGCAGATTTCCAGCCTCACCATGTGGTTAGATTCCCTTGTCGTGAACTGTAGCAGGCTGTAGTCAGGCAGATTAAACAAGATAATCTTCCTGATTCAATTGACAGAACAAATACGTGATAAGTCGTCTTAACTGTTTGTTGTACCTCTGAATTTATTTTGTTACATCTTGTTACATCTGTAATTTTTCTATATGTTTGTAAAATGTCCTGCACAGACATTAATTTTTAATGTTAAAAGGGAACCCTGTAGGGGAAAATCCCTACGGGCTGTATTTGCAGGGGGAGCTGTCTTTTGGTTTCTTCCTTTTACAGTTCTAATCTAGTAAGCAGAACAAAATTTTCTTCTGTAGCTGGAGTTACACTGATTCTTCTTTGTTAATTTTAGAATTGTTGTGCTGTATAAAGCCTCGAAGACGATGTCACGTAACAGTTTCATGATTATGTTCTTTTCTCTCCCTTCACCGATTTTTCCACAGAAATAATAGAAGCTCAGTATCTCTGAGGTACCTGTTGTCCTGTCAAATGCTTAGAAATCACCAGTGGATTAAATAATCCCTGTGGTGACAAAGAGATGATGTTCTTTTTCTGGAGTAGTTGAAATTGCAAAAAACTGTTGCCATTAGTTTTGAGCAACATTGTGCTGGTAATGAGCCTGTGGCTTGTGATAGTGGTTTGTGGATATTTGTGTTCAATGTACTGTGCTAAGTGCTGAAATTAATGAAATGGTCATTGACAACTTTGCAAGAATATTTGAAACAACGTGATACCAAACGTCACGGTAAAGACAACCAGATTTGACAGCAGAGGGGTTTCTGAGTTGTTGTTCCGGTGGTGAAACACGCCAGGTTGAATTGTTTTGAATTTATGTGGGTCTGTTCAATAAATTGTCTCCTAGAGCTACTTTAAACAATCAATTAAAAAAAAAATCACAGCCTTCCTTTACCTGCTGTGTAACCATTGGGTGCCTTTTGGGAAGAAGGAAAGTTTCTGCCCCCATCTCAGCAGCACAGAGGTATCAGTGGAGCAAATGCAGTGCATTATTTCAGCGTGGATTAATGTGGTGTAAATGATTATGGGATGTTAAGCCACCGAATTAGACACGTTCTCTTATGGCAGTAACACTGCAGCCGCTCGCTGCTTCCTTAAAGGTTGAGTCCCAATAACTTATTATTCGTGGAGCTCTGCTCAGATGTGTTCCAGAGCTGTGTCCACTGGCTCTGTGGGTCTGGATCAAGACGTGCTGGGACAGGGTTCTGAGACTGGCTGCTCCTGTCGCTCCTGTTTCTGTCCATAGTTGTCATTCCAATAGCTGCTGGAAGTAGAGTGAGAAGGTGATGGAGCTCAGAGCCAAGAGGAAGGTATCGAAGCATCCTTTAATTGTTTGTTTTCTCCCTTTGTAGATCACAGCAATGGATCATTTAACTTGAAAGCCCTTTCTGGAGGCTCTGGCTACAAGTTTGGAGTCCTTGCTAAAATAGTGAATTATATGAAGGTATGGTGTTTTGGTGGAAAATAATATTGGTTTTAAGTACTTCAGTTTTTATTTATTGTCTTGTGACATCTGAAAGATGCTGAATATTTCAAACTCTAAAATTTTTTTACTGAAAGAACGAGAATTTTGAGAAACTGCTTGTTAAATTCAAAGTGCTGTCAGTAAATGAAATTGTCAGCATATTATTCCATAACTGAGATCCTAATTATCCCAGGTCACTTTACAACCAAGATAATGGGTTTTATTTGCAGGAATTTCAAGATGCTGTCAGGTTGTGGGATTCATGAGCTATTGATCAAAATAATGTGTAATTTGGTGCCAATCTTAGTTACTTTTTAATAATTGAGTTGCTGAATAAAGTGAGTACAGAACTGTAATAGATCCTGTTTGTTTTCCCAGACTCGGCACCAGCGTGGTGATACACATCCATTAACCCTGGAAGAGATACTGGATGAAACACAGCATTTAGATATTGGACTCAAACAGAAACAATGGTTAATGAGTGAGGTAAACTAAACATATGTTCAGATTTTCATTAAAGAATTATGATAAACCTGAATTATACACATTTATTTAATTACGGGCTCTGTAAATATGTGATCCCTCCTTCAAGAAACCACACTGATTCATGTTTGTCTGTCTTGTGCCTCTCTGCATAGCAAAACTGGGATGGTTTTAACTAATACAGACTGTAGCATTCCTTTGCTGCCAGCACTAATGTTCTGGGAAACAGAAACCTCCACTCTGGCAGTCTTGGTTGTGAGGGAAACTTGACTTTGCCGAAGTCTTTCCAAAGCTTTCTTCCATAATGAACCAGATTATCCAAATGGAATGGAAGAGCTCCTCCCAAGAAGCATATATCAAATTATTGCTGAACTTTGGCCAGATGAGAAAAGGTGAACAAATACCCTGCAGCACCACAGTTGGGTCCCTTCTCTTTTACATGTGCCCTGTGTTGTGCTGAATTATGCTTAGGTTGGTGGATCTAGGATCCAAGGATTTAAAGTCCTTTTAAACTCAAACCTCTAGCCTGGCAGCTGTAATGTGTGGCTCATGTGCTCAAAAGCACACCAGAAGAAAAGTAATAAATGTGTGCACTTTTGCAGGATTTGAAATTTCTGTCCCTATTACAGGCTCTAGTCAACAATCCGAAAATAGAAGTTGTGGATGGGAAGTATGCTTTCAAACCCAAGTACAACTTGAAAGACAAAAAGGCTCTGCTCAGGCTTTTGGACAAGCATGACCAGCGAGGGCTGGGAGGAATCCTTCTGGAAGACATCGAGGAAGGGCTGCCCAATGCACAAAAAGCTATAAAGGTGAGGGGCACGTGTCTGCAGTTTGGCCAGTTGACTTCTCAGAGAGGAAAGAGGCTAAGAGAGAGTTTTCTCATGAGTTGTTTCTGTTCTTTTGATAACTTGGAGGCTATTTCAGCAGATCTAATATTGTGGGTCTTTCTGTATTTCATCCTTTACCTTCAAATTCGGCCTGATATCTCAGCATAGCTGTCAGAGCTCTTTCTCACAAAACACTCCTGATCTCCCACATTCCAGCTGTAGGCATTTAGTTCTGCTTTCACACTTTGATCTCAGTCCTCTCTATCTCATCTTTGATTTGACTTTTTGTGTTTCATCACCAGTTACTTCACAGCTTCTCCAGTTTGTCATGCTTGTAGCACAGAGTCTGGGTCTGTTCGAGCTGGAGACCCTGTGCTTGGAAATGAAGTGATTTTGAGTTGTTCTTTTGCATTTGTTTTTGAGGCTTTAGGGGACCAGATCATCTTTGTTAATCGCCCGGATAAGAAGAAAATTCTTTTCTATAATGACAAGAGCTGCCACTTTGCTGTGGATGAAGGTAGGTGTTGGTTTATGCAGGTTTCCGTGTCAGTTGATTTGAATTCGTCTTAAGTACCTCTATGTATAAGCAGTCCTCAGGTATAGCAGTCTTTTAAGGTGATAATGAAATATTAGGTGTGTCCAGATGTGAGGAGAATGTTTATATTAACATGAGGCTAACGAGACCAGTGAGTCCAGCAGTAATATCCTCTGTGTTGTGATGGATACATTGGAACACGGCACCATGAATCCAACAGTTGTCTTCAAGTGTGGCAGTACAGAAGAGACTAAAAACCGCCTCACTGTGACTAAAATGGCATCCAGCATTTTGCTGCAAAAAACCCCAGAAGAATGGCTTGTGGGTGCTGGTTTTTTGTTGGTGTTTTTTTCCAGTTTATTTGCCATGTGCCTTTTATTGGTGAATGAGGCGAGAAGCCACAAATGAAACAGAAGGAGGAAGCACACAGGGATGAGATGTCAGCAAAATTCCTGAGAATAGGGTGGTTACAACTGGGAGGAGAGCAGAGATGTGGGGTAGTGCTGCTGCCTAGGGCTGGAGTGGATTTGGGACTTCACAATGGGTTTTTTGTGTCACAGATAGTGGTAAAATCCTCCTCTGGTGCAATTTTATGCAGTTGTTTATGCAGAGAAATTAATTACAGAAATCAGGGTATGTTCCAGTAATGACATTAATGCCAACATCAGGTGCCTGTAAGTGCAGAAAGGGGAAGGCAGTCTGTGTCAGAAGATCTTACTGTAAATGACTCAGTGACACTGAACACTTCCTTTTGTTAATGTGTTTTTCTTGTAAAATGACACATAAAACCATTGCATCACATAGCATCACATTATGGTAAAAAAAAAAAAGAGTTTTGGTACAAATTTGAACTGCTTTACTTCCAGGACCATAGTAGAAAGCATAAAGTTCTTTCTTTCTTTGCCTACTTCCAATGGAATCTTTATTTCCAATAGAATTAAGCAACTAGAGAGATGTATCATAAACTATTTGTTATGTAGCACACTTGTACTCTCCCTAATAATAGCTTTCATTCAAAAAGATAAGTAAGTAGAGGTGACATCCTCAGGATTTAAAAATATAAAAAATATCTCAAAAGATTGAAGTGAATTTCTTAAACCATAATTTCTGTCACTTCTTGATAGCGGCAGTGGAAATATATGTGAAATGCAAAATGCATTCACTGGGGAACTTCTGATTCCCAAATGTGCAGGATTTTACCATGAACACTGTCATCCTGATGAGGTAGTGCTTCTTCAGTTCATCAGCCCACAGCTTTTGGGAATCTGAACATGGCCAAAACGTTTAAAAATCTGTGCTCTTGCTGTAACTGTTAAAACAGAGCTTTTACGTTTCGGCAGCCACGGGTTGTGTCCTAGTTGTGATTGTTGAATGAATGTTTCTTCTTGTGCAATTTTTTCCAGATAGCAGGAACCCAACCATCCTAAAAGAGTTATCAGAGGGAGTTCTCTACCCTGTTGCTATTAGTTTGTAGTAAGTCCAGGATTAACTTCCATGTTAAATTCCATAAAAGAGCCCATTTTGTTAAGACGTAGACGGAGTCATCAAGTAGCCAGGATAAATCCAAGGCTCTTCTTACACAAGACATGTTGTAGCACACCTGTGTGTGCTTGGAAACAAGCGATGCGGGCTGTTGCTGTGAGAGGGAGGAAAAGATTAAAAAATCCTTTAAAACACCTTGCCTGCTGCTGAAGGAAGGCATTTAGGCCTGCAGTGCCTGTCATGAAGGGATCCAGTATGCAGTGTTTGTAGTTCAAGGTGGCTCTGCTTCCTTTTATCCGCAGGTGGCAGCAGCTTCCCATCTGATCCAGAAGTGATGTTTTGTTGTTGTTCTGTTCCTGCTGGTTTTGGTTTTTCTTTTGATGCTTTGTTCCGAGAGGGGGAAAGAATACTTTCTCTTTTGTGAATATTGTGATCCATCCTGCACACGCTACAGTGCTGAAAACATCCCTGAGTAGGTTCACTCACTCACTGCAGCTGGAGCAGCTCCTTTTTCCAACCATGTTATCCTATGATGAAGGAAACCCATCCTTCCCAAGCAGCTTTGCTTTAGGATTCTTTCCAGAGCAGCAGAAGGGTGTCTCTTAGGGAGTCACTGGCAGAATTGTCTGTGTACAGGATGAGTTATGACACCTCTTTGCGTTAGCAGTGCTATTGCAGCTCATTATCTCCGGCAACGTTAAAATGAAGTTTTTAAAAGACTGCAAAATAAGCCTTGAAGTGTTGGCAGACTCTTTGATCTAGCAGCCGATGACAGTTCAAAATGTTTCTAGTTTAATGTTTATCCTCAGAAATAAGGTCTCTGTGCTCCTCAGTGCACGGTGCTGCCGTATGACATCCCAGTTCACAACATGTTTTGGCTGGGATTAATATCCTTGGAAAGTCGGGCGTCTTCTCCCACTGCTGCCTGAGCTCCATCAGCAGGGAAAGAAGAACTGCCGGGGCAGTTTGGAGCTGGCCGTGTGGAGTAGTGGGAGGACCTGCTCTCTGGCAGTGCCTGCCTCTGCCCTTGATGGCTGAACAAGCTTTTCTTTCTCCCCCTGTGAAAATAAATCCCAATGTATCGCAGCAACGGAGCGGTGCCTATATATCGTGATCTCAAGGGTACTGGAGAAGGTTTTAGCAGCAAGGAACGGCTTTTGTTCTTCCTTTTATGTGATTAGCCAAGGAAGGTTCAGATTGCATGTGTTCCTTCTGGACTTCCTGGCTAATTAATCTACTGTCAGTAGTGTGGAGCTGAAAGTGTTTATAAAAGCAGGGCCAGATTTCAGGTGCTCCAGCCAAGTCAAGCGCTGCCTTTTTGTGCTGGGGCGAAGCACTTTGCATGTGAACAAGGCTTTCACCCCTGTGCTGAATGCTGAAAGGCCAGTCTGATTGCCTAACTGCTAGAGATGGTATCTTTCCCAGATGAATGCACTATAGGAAGTATTTTAACGCTAAAAAATTCTGGTACTTAATTATACGTGTTTTTAAAATTCTTCCTAAGCACCTTTGAAGAGCTTTAGAGAATGGCCAAAGCCTCTTAAATGTAACAGTATAAAAATTGCTTGGGATCAGTGCTGACTTACGCTCTGGCGGTCCAGGTACAGCACAGATTGAACATCAAGCACCTTTTCCTTCTGGTATAAATCCAGTGCTGGGTTCCCTGGGACTGTTAGGACTGTTGTTTCTTGCCTTCTACACTGTTACTGTCTGTTCTTGTCCGTTGCTCAGCTTTTGGCTCGGCTCCTTGAAGGTTTTTAGAGCTGTTTTTGATCTCTGGCAGATTTTATTACCTGTGTGATGTATCAGTTTATCTCCAGAACCATCTCAACCTTTCTGCAAGAGCAGGTGAGGCCATCAGAAGTGCCAGATAAGCCTCTCCAAAGTCACCACGCAGTCATTTACCCATGACTTCATTCCCCAAATGTAAGCATTTATAGAAAGGAAGTGTGTTAGAGTATAATCACTCAGGGAATGTCAGTGCAAATTGTTTTCATTTATGAGGCACCTCGTGATGCTGTAAGATCAAGGTAACTGTGCATCCTTACCCCTTGCGTATTTTAGAGAGAGGTGTTCGCAAAATCTTTGTTATGCTGCGCTCCGCTTAGCTGTGTGTTGATTCCTGCTGGTCAGAGCTCATTGTTTTGAGTCTGTGCATGCAGACTTCACGTTGCTGGAGATGCCAACAAACATCTAAACTGGCTTTTCAGCCAGCTCCTGGTCTCATTTCCTCCTCTCATTACTCGAAAGACCAGAATTTAGCTCTCTGGAGGAGCAAGGAAGCAGACTGGGAGTAGTGTTGATTCAGTCAAGCTTCTCAGTTAAAATATTTTAGTGATCAAATTGCAAGATGCTGTGTATAGGATTTGTTCATGACACTTGTCTCAGTACTGTGATCACAGCTTTCTGCCTCTTCTCAGGAAGATCTGCGTTGGAATCAGGACTTGAAAGCTCTGTGGAAAATGCAAATCTCTGTGAGGGTTCAAAGAACCTGCATGGCTTTGACCAGAAACTCTTGGGAAGTTTCTCCCCAGGGGATTTTCTCTGGGCTCTGTCTTGTCAAAGCAGCCTAAGCCGTGCAGAGACTGTTGGCTTGCCTGAATGCAGCCCGCTGCAGTCAGGTGAAGCTTTGCTGTCTTTTTTCCTTCCATAGCCATTTTACACTTATTCTGGCTGATGTATAAAATAGTTTAGTGGCTCTGATAGAAGTCTCTCACCTTGGGCGTGCTGTGATGGTGTAAAGATCACCCAGCAGTTAACAGGACATGGAGAAGGAAAATCGAATGTGCTCTGTAATCATAATGGCTACACGCACCACAGGAATGCATGCATCCCAACCTGCTCTCCATGCCTGGCTGGAGCAGGCCAGCATGTGGTGAGCTTCCTGCTCCAGCCATCTCCTTCCCACTCCTCACACCAGCACAGAGCTCCCTGTGCCCTGCCCACAGAGAAAAGAAAGACATTGTAAAATATGAATTCAGTATATTGAATCCTTCCCTAGGAGCTGCCTTCTGCCACTGTTGTCTGCTCTTCAGACACACAGCAAAGGCAAGGGTGAGAGCATTTCAGATTCTTTTCAAGGAAGTTGGGAAAAATCTCTCCCTCTGTCGGGTCAAGGGTATAATTTTTGAGGTGCAGAAATACCACAGCTACAAATGCAGAGGGTTTTTTCTTGAGTGCAGTAGTTATTGCCAGCTTTTCCCACAGGTTCTCATATTTCAGAGAGGATGTCACAATAATTCAGAGAGTGTATTCCCAAGGTCTAAACTTTCCCTAGCTGATAGGGGCATAGTCCTTGGAGACTTAAATCTGACAGGTAATGTGTAAATGGTTCAATGCCAACCATCCAGCTGCTCTCTTTCTTCAAACCTTGCATTTAGCCGTGTCTGGTGTTACACCAAGGCAGTTTTGTGATGAGATGATGGATGGATCTCCCTTTCCTTTTAGATGGCACACTAAATGCAGACAGTTTGTATGCAGTGAAGGGTGGCAGCTCCCTGTGCTTCTCCACCACCTTTACCCTGTACTTTTAGTTCCAAACCAGTCCTTTAGTATGGAGTATTTCCGTGTTGCTGTGACTCCCTCTTTCCAGGGCAATGAAGTATTTTAAAGCCCTACATGGAGCTCCAGCATGGGAAGAAGATTCCTTTGGAACTACTGCAAGCAAAGCAGTAGTGCTGAAAGCAACCTGATTTATGGAGGAGTTTTTAAATGGAGTTTGCAGAATATGATACAGTGACTCTGGTGGGGCCAATTAGTGGATTAAATTATCTGTATGTAAAGTCCATTTTAGCTCTGCAGTTTTGGATCTTGGTGCCTGTTCCATTTGTATTTCTTGGCCAGGTTTAAAAGGTGGATGTGAAGCTGGAGTGATTGTATAACCGCGGCAGTACAAGAAATGCAGAACACTGTAGTTAGATATTAACTGCGATCTGCATTTCTGTGCATGCTGATCCCTGAAGAGCTGACCATTTATTTTCTAGTGTTTAATTTTTCACTTCTCTTCCCCAGAAGAATGTAGACCGGTTTAACCTTAAGCACCTATCCTCAGCTTTCCTTTTTTTTTTGCAGCAGGGCACATTTGTCCGTATATCCTGAATTCTAATGAGGAGACACATCATCTGTGTTTGTAGCAGGCTATTATAAATAAGAGGAAAAACCTTCTCCACCTGCTGCAGCAGAGTGAGGTGGGGGATGATCTGTGATAGCAGGCACCGCCAGCTATGCTGAGAGCCTGGAATCCCCCTCAGAATGGATGAGCAGATGGAGAATGTCTTGACTACAATGTCAGTCCTTGCATTAAGGGATCTGCACACTGATCCTGGCGTGCTGGATAGCCTCTGTGAGAAACAGGCTGAGAGCTATCTTCATGTAACCAAAAGTGGTGTTTTGAGAGGATTTGGTTCTCTTCAAAACCACTGCATTACCAAAAATGAACACTGCCGTTCTTCAGCACTGAAATTCCTTTCTTTTGTTTCCTGGAAAGCTTGGACAGCCTCTTACTGTTGGCAACAGGAAAAAAAGAAACACCTGACACGTGAAGCATGTATTTCCGTAGGAAAACAAGGTGCCTTAGGTAGGGAATCGGTCCAAGTGCAGGAGCCAAGTTGGTTCTGTACCCTTTTTGCACACTGCCTTTGGCTGCAGCGTGCCCAGAGCCAGTGTATCTGTGGCAAACCATCACTGGAGCATCTCATCCCCTGCTGCACAGGACAGATCCTTAAGCATGCAGAGGTTGTGGTTGTTTTGACAACTGTATACTAAATTTATCTGGAAATAAAAGGAAAAATTTAGTCTTGTGTTGCTATGTGTGCCTCGTGTTTTATTTATAGTTTGTTAGCCAGACCTGCTGACAGGATGTATCTTAACTCCCTGCCTGGGGAATGAAGGGAGGTAAGATCGTACCAGCCGCTGCCTGGAGAAGGCATTCCAGAGGCTCTGTGAAACTTTACGTGAGGCAGAAAGTGTGCAGGCAGATGGCAGCTGCTCTAATTAAGACTTACTGTCTCTGTCTGTTTTCCTGCTGCTGTGGTTTTTAAGGTGTCTCTCTGCTTTTTAACACCAGAGGAATTTTAGTACTTTATTATCTGTGCAGCACAGTACGGATCATACTGCGGTGATAAACGAGCTCAGAGCCACTGCAGTAAATGTCTTGAACCTTCAGTAAATTAGACGGTGGGATGACAAGTCTCCCAAGTCAGTGGCAGCTGAAGATGTGTAAATGAAGTTGCCATTTATGGTTAGTGATTGCCCTTCACCAAGATCTATGAAACTCATTCACAGCTTACACAGCTCAAGAGATTCCAGGCAAAAAGAGACTCGGTAGCAAATAAACATGAGGAGCACAGGTTGCCTCCGGGTGCTCCTGATGCTGGAGTGCAGTTTAGCTTGAGGGTGTCTTGTTGTTGTTGTTTTGTTGGTTGGAGTTCCGTCTTTTTGGGTTTTGGGTGTTTTTGGCAGTGCATCAGTGTTTGGAGAGGGTGAAGGCTGTGCTGAGTGAGTGCCTGCTGGCGGTGACAGACTGACGTGCCAGAATGTTTCAGTGTTTGAAAGCAAGTCTCTCTCCTTCCCTTCGTGTGGGGTCTCTGCCCAGGCTTTGCTCACTGGGATATAAAACCAGGGTTTGTCGTTTCAGAATTCCAGAAGCTGTGGAGAAGCATTCCCGTGGATTCTATGGATGAGGAGAAGATAGAAGAGTATCTGAAACGACAGGGTATTTCTTCCATGCAAGAAACCGGACCAAAGAAAATAGTAAGAGACACAAATGGCAGATCTTCCTAGGAAATTTCCCCTCCCTGACCCTGCAGTGTTAATTCCAAAATGTACTGGTGAGCCTGTGCACGGCTTTGTGTAGCTTGAGGAAGCGTGACCAGTTTGAAAGAGTTGGAAAAACCAGTGCTGCAGCCATCAGGCAGTGATTTTTATGACTTGTTTGAGCCAGCATAACTAATCCAAGCAGCATCAAAACAGGGCAAACTCCAGGAATCCCTGTGAGCTCCCAAGTGGAAGCTTCTGCTTGAAGCTGTACAATATATTATAAGTAGTAGTATTTTGGGGGAAAGGTGGAGGGTCTTTAACTTTTCTGCTAAACAGCTTTGAAATCCTGATGGGATTGTGGATAGAACTATGGGGCACGTACCTGCTTCTGTAGAGCATGGGAGTGTTTTGAAACGGCACTTCCGAATGTTGGCTTTTACTGCTGTGCCTGGGATATGGTTGCTCTGCTGTGTCCCCAGGATCACCTCCCTGCCTGGATTGGAATTGGACGCTTCCCTTCCCTGCCCACCTCTGGTTCCGTCAGGGCTCATCTTTCACAGCAGCGGTGACCAGCACGGTGTCACACATCAGGTCAGATGTCACAGATCTTCTGACTCCTGTTTGTTTCTCCTTGCAGGCTCCCATTCAGAGGAGGAAGAAACCTGCTTCTCAGAAGAAACGCCGGTTTAAGACTCACAACGACCACTTGGTTGGAGTATTAAAAGATTACTCTGATGTGGTTCCTGGCAAGCAGTGAGCGGTTGAATTCTGGAGCAAACCCGCGTTTCTAGACGGGCTTTGTGCTGCTGGAGCTCGGTGTCTGCTCCCAGAAGGACTGACTGTATATAACAATGTGATGTGTTTCCCCCACCCCAGCAACTGCCGAGGTGAAACAGGTCAGTTTAAGAGCAAGTATGAGCTACTAAATTTAGAGGTTAATTTAATTAGCTAATGGGAAACGTGTCTTTGAGTAAGAGGTTCTCACTAGTTGCCTGTTGGCATAGGGTGATAAATGGTGCTCAGCATGTAATGCAGGAATTCCTGCTCAGTGCTTAACTCTGCTTTTACATTGCTTAATGGGTATTTACCTGGAATTACTTAGGAGGGGCTTTCTAGTGGGATTGAATACAGCATTTGTTTTACTTATTTCAGGGAAACCTTTTCCTAAAATCACTGCAGGCAAAGTTTCTTTCACAGTCAAATACACCCACGGTTTGTATGCTTCTTCCTTGCCATGGGACTGAGCTTTACTGAAAGGTGGTGATATCTGAGACTCATCCTCAGAAAACCACCTCTCCCGAAATCCCAGCAGGCTGCGGGATTCGATGCAGCCGGAGCTTCCTAATGGTAATCAGGGATAGCCCTCGGCGATGTCTCCTCACTGTTGTGAGTGCAAATGTGTTGCACGTTCTGCTCTGTGGACAGGAGGGAAATAAAACAACGGTGTAATACTGAAGCATTTTTTTTTAAAGTAATAAACTTACAATGCTGCTTTCCAGTGTTGCTTCCTTAAAGAATGAGAGATTCAGTAGCTTTTGTGCTTGTTGCGTTTTCCTTTTCACGGAGGTAAAGGCATCTTTGCTATATTTTTATCTTCTCAGCGACTTACTGTTCTGGGCTAACGCTGTCATCTTTTTAGCGTTCTTGGTTGGGGAGAGGGGAGGAACCACCTTAAATGCGAGCTCCCTGTAGATGCCTGGTGTTCCGTGCAGCACAGCCTAACGTGGAATGTGGCCAAATTATGTCCTCTTGATAACTTATTTTTATGTCCTGCACCAGAGTCGGTCAATGCTGATCCTGTTTTCATGGTGCTGCAGGAGAGGAGCTGTTTCTCCGCTCTTCCAGGGCTAGGATCGAAGCTAAGAGAGGTGACTGCAGCTCCCCACCGATGGCAGATCGCTGCTGCCCGAGCACAGGCTGTTGTCTTGCTTGATGCAGCTGGGGTCGAAGCAGAGGCCGTCGGATGCGGACACGTGAACAGGCGAAGAATGAGGCTTTGTTGCTGTCGCACTGAACAAGTTCTGTCAGCTTGGGGAAATACGCTTCTGTAAGTGCAGCATTTATCCTCCTGGCTTTAGAGGCTGCTCTTCTGAGAAACAGACAGTGCTTCCAGCGTTGCACATGTCAGCCCTGTTTAAGGAGCTGCTAAATGCCGTTAGGAGGTTTCTTCTATTAGTTTTTATATATATATATTTCATGCTTTTTAAATATATATATATATATAAAAGCATGCTGCTCCAGCTGGTTTTGAAACTGGTTTTCTTTCCTGTATCTTCCAGGTCAGCACAAACAATTCCTCTTGGAGCTTTTCAGTTTTCCATTACAGCTCTGCTTTAAGTACCCACAGCACACTTGCAAAACTGTTCACCTCTCTTCTGTCATCTTCCCTCAAGGAAAAGAAAAAGCTCCTTTCCATCTGCTGCATTTTTGAGGAGTGATTTTTTTTGCTGGTGGTGCTTGGACAACAGCAGAACTCTTGAGTTGCCTTTCCTGCCTTTGGGGGGTTTTATGGAGTAACTTCCCAGTTATCTTATATAACATTGCCCTTTCGCTATGAACCAAAGCTGGCTGTACGGTAGGCTACCTGCTTTGTTTCTCTGCTCAAGTGATTAGGATAATAGAGTCTGAGTCTAAAGAAAATGCCTCCAGCTACGTTCAAAGATTAAAAATATGTTAGGTCAGAAAACAGGAGAGTGAGAAAGAAAAGTGACTGTGAGCTCTGTGTGCTGTGCTGGCCTTGTCAGCCCCGTCGAGCCTGGCCTTGGACAATTCCAGGGATGGGGCAGCCACAGCTTCTCTGGGCAACCTGTGCCAGGGCCTCCCTACCCTCACAGGGAAGAATTTCTTCCATATATCTAAGCTAAATGTCCCCTCTTTCAGTTGGTACCCATTCCCCCTTGTCCTGTCGCTACAGTTCCTGATGTTCCTTAAGGTTTGTTTTTTTTCAAGACCTCTTAAAAATCAAATGGTGCAACTTGAAAACATCTCAGACTACATCAACCTGAGTGTGGTTGCTGAAACCATTTTGTGCCCTTCCAGTCCACTTCAGTCTCTTCACAGCATTCTGTCCTGATCAGGCTTTTCGTTGAAGTTCAGTTGTTAAAAACTTAAACGTCCTTCATCTTCCTCCAGGGTGTTGTCTTGTATTCTGTGTGTGGCGAGATGATTCTCCCTGTGGCCAAAACCATCATGCCCTCAGCTTGCTTTCTTTGGCAAAACCCTTGTTCCCTCAGACTGGCATTGCAAAGGGCTGCCGGGAGGCATCATGCTCTCTCCAGAGGGTCCTGGGTCCCTAGCCCATTTTTCTCCTTTCGTGGAAGCATCTGCTGCAAACCAGGAAGACGAGGGCACGCGGGCTGAGAACATAGAATAGACTGTTTGAGATGGAAGTGCTCCGTGGCAGGCACCTTGATCTCCTGCGTTTCAGGAAGGTTCTTTGGCAAACCCATCTCAGTGCCATCTTTACCTGTCCCTGCCAGGTGAGGACTTGCCTCTTCCACTCTCCTGAGGCTCCTGTCCAGCAAGGTGTGTCCCACCTCTAAAAATGGAGCTCTGCTAGCTTCTCTCCTAAAAGCTGCTCTAACTGAAGAGTTATTCCACCTCGTCGTCCGTTACGATGATCATTCTGGAAGGGGATGGAAAACAGCAGGATTCTGTATGGTTGAATGAGAAAACTGACATAAGGCGATGTGTACCAGAGCTAATCTATAATTCATCATGATCATTCCAGGCTTTTAGGAAGCGGAGGAGAGCGAGGCGAGGGAGCCCTGAGAAAGTGTACGAAGGCCCTGCACGTGGCTGTAGCCAGCGAGGGCTGTCACTTCCGATGAGCACGGGCGGGCGGTGCCAGGCCACCAGGGAGAGCCGGGCTGCCGGTACCTGCTGATGAGGAGGGGCTGCCTTTGCAGATGACTAGAAGCAAGTGTGGTGCTGAGATGTCATTATTTCCAGCTTTGTTGCTCACTTTCCGGTCGTTGCTAATGTACCAGGCCCAAACTCCTTTGTGTGTTACTGCCTCGGGGGCCTTTGGCAGCTCCTGTCTCTGGGGGAAGGATGTCCAGGAGAGCCGAGTGCTTACTCTTGGCTGGTTTCGACTGGCAAGGCTAACAGCCATCAGGGAGAGGAGAGCTGGGATCTCAGCCTTCGAGTGCTGACTTCCTACTGCTGGCAAAGTCAGGGATACAGCAAACCGGTTGGTTTGGGACTGGATCTCCTCCCAGGGGAGAGATGGTCTCCTCTGGCACTGCTCCTCAGGTCTGTTGTTCCAGCTCTGTCGGTGTGTTCCTGACCGTGTCGGTGTCGTCAGCCCTGCACAGCTCACTGGACACATCCCTGCAAAGCAGATAAGGAACACTGGCATCTCCCCAGAAGAGAGGGCTTTCCTGGACACAGCAGAGCTCCCTGGTATTGCATAGCTGTAGCTGTTCTCTTCCCAAATGAGGGCAACGCAGCCTCCGCCACTCCGGCAAGGGCCAGCGGAGCAAGGGAAGCTGTTGGCTCTCTTCTCAGCACTAGGGAGGTCACACCTGGACACTGTGTCCAATTTAGGCCTCCAACTCTATTCAATCCCCCCTCCATCCCCAGGGATGCTGGTTGGAGCTCCCAGGCTGGTCAGGGCTGGGGGCAGAGGGCCTGGGAGGAGGAGTGGGGAGCTGGGACTGCTCAGTGTGGTGAGGGGGCGGCTGGGGGTGTATCCAATCACAGGTACAGCCATGTGAAGGACAGTAAGGAGGCTGACGTGGTCAAACTCTTTTGGCAGCCATGGCAGATGACATAATAGGGGAATGTGGGAAGTTTGGCTTGGATATAAGGAAAAAAACAGCTGGTGGGGAGATGTCTCCATCCATGGAGGGTTCAAGCATTGCCCAGACAAGACCAGGCTGCCCAGGTCTCTTAGCGGCCACCTCCCTGTTGTGAGATGGAGGTTGGATCAGACACCTCCTGCAGCCCCTTCTATCCATGTGCTCCTGTGGGTCCGAGCCCTGGTTTCCTTCAGTGCGTCCCGGCATGCTGTAAGAGCAGTTCTTGTCTCTCCTTGGCTTGCTTTCTGCTGCTTTGGCTTGCAGTGGCCTCTGTGTTACTCAACAGCCCAGAAAAAACAGCCACGACTCTGAAAACCCATCAGTGCTTCTGTGGCTGGGATTCACGTGTCGAACTGCACCAGCCTCGTGGGTTGGACATTGTGCAGAGTACAAGCACAGCAGGGGAAAAGGATGGTTAAGGCAGGAGGCTGTCCTGCCATTAAGTTAATTTTTTGACTATATACCTGCACTTCTGGGCTTGCATCCAAGGCCTGAAGTACTTGTGCGGTTTCTTCCTGCCTCCATCAGTTTGGTTGTGTTCTCTATTCCCTCCTGAGCTGGTTATTAATTATGGAGACTGCAGAGATGAAGTCCAGGCTCTGCTAATGGTTCACTTCCCAGTGTTTTAGAAGCAGCATTGCAGGGACCTGCTAATGGTATTTCTTAGCTTTGCTTTTTTAAGCTCCACCGTCGTCTTGGTTTGTACCCCGAGCGAGGCAGGTAGCGATGTTTAGGTGTTGGCTGGAGCCTGACTCTCCGGGCAGATCACATCTGTGGCATCCTGCTCACTGCCTAGGTTGAAATGTCCTCTTTTTCGTGCTGGCAGTGAGAACAGAGCAGCCTTGCCTGGCAGCTCTCAGGCAGCGTGGTGACCCTTGCAGGGTGACATCTCTCAATTTCCCCATTAGGAATCAGGGAATAAATCCATGGTGAGCACTGCGCTGGGCCCCAACTATCCTCACAAAGCCACCCACCTCTTCTTAGCCACCAGCTTCCCTCCCAGCCTATCTCAGCCTTTAAAGCTGCCTGGCCTAACTCTGGTGCTCTCTCATCTTTCTTCTCTCGGCCTTGTTATTCCTTCTTCCCCTCTCCCGAGGAGGCTGCAGAAGCAGCGCTGGGCTTGCTCCTCCTCCCTGCCCCATCCGGGCTGTGGATGCTGCCGGCCTGGCGCCGGCTCCGTCTGCCCTTTGCTCTGCCTGGCCTGGCTGGCGCATCCATTCCCGCGGCAGGATCCCTTGTCCCTGCTGCTGCTGCCTGGCCCCCCCAATCCTCTGAGAGCTACAGCTCTCCTTCTCCTGCTTTGTACACGTTTCTTTGCCGTTCACTTGTGTCCGTCTGATGTGAGGAATTAGTGCTGTGTTTTTCCCTGCCTTTGCTGCTGCTTCCAGCCTGCTGACGGTCAGCCAACCTCTGTTGCATCCTCAGGGATGCACAGGAAGGAGCCGCCTGCATCCCCCCCCCATTCCCGAGCTTAGCGTTATGTTAGGGGGATGAGGAGAGGAAGACTTGGGAAAGTGGAAACAATGAGAGCGCAAAATCTTGTTTTGGTTTTTCCAGCTCTGCCTGTTCATATCCCCCGGGACTTTTCACTGGTATCGGATGGCAGCACTGGCCTGGGAGTCCCTGATCTCGTTTTGCAATTGTCCAGTGTCAGCCAGCGGCTTGGGCCTTCCTGTAAGTGTCCCGATGGTCACGGGGAAGGAATGTTCCCCCAGCCGCATGGGGAAAGGTCACCGCGGGCAAAGGGGACGCCGGGGCCGGGCGAGCAGCGCGCCGCTCCCGCCCCTCGCTGATGAGGGCAATGCTCATCGGCACGGAGACAAAAACACGCTGGCTTACAGGGGAAATTGAAAAAAAAAAAAATGGTTCAAGAGGTTAAATATTTTGGGCAAGGCCCCGCTTCCTTTAGCAGGGCAGATCTGGGAGCAGATGCGGTGCCCAGGCAAAGTCCAGGAGGATGTGTGGATGTGTGCACGTTTCATCGCTCTCTTAGCTGGAGGATGTTTGCTGCTGAACCGGCTCCCGAAAACATCTGTGTGTCCGCTAAAGTGGTGCCTGGGATAGAGGTTTTGGCCGGTTACTGCTGCTCGGAGCAGCCCTTGGGCTGAGCAGCATGTTGTGGCTCCCTTCCCTTCCTCCCCTGTGCCTGCCAACAAACCTCTCCCCTGGATGCAACTCGGAAGGAAAGCTGTGAAAGCTGTGACTCGCGGTGGTGGGTGGCGGTGGCCGCAGCGGGATTAACATCCAACATTAAGGGCTTAACTCATCCCTGCCAGCCAGGGGTTTCAAATAACTGCCATGCCTTTTCCTTCCACCCTGGAGCTTGTAGCTTTTTTAATCCTGTCCTTTACACCCCGTTCTCCAGGCTGCCTTTTCTAAGCTGGAGCTTGCTCCTGGCACTTTGTTTTCGAAGCCTGGCCTGTTGGCTGAGGCTCCTGGGGGTGCTGGTCGCATTTGCCGGAGCAGGAGTAGAGCAGAGAAAGGAGGGGGAATTTCTAGGTTGGGCTTACAAGCCCGAGTTTTTCAAAATTCCCAGCATGTTAAAAAAAATACAGAGCTAATCTGGCCCTTCGTCTCTAGGTTACGTTTGCCTCAGCCGAGGCTGAGCTCATGGAAAATTGCATCCTTAGCTCCTGTGCTCCCTGCCAAGATTAGTAGGTTTAAAAACTAACCGATAACATCTTTGTAAACTTGGAGCTGTTTCTGTAAAGCCTGCTGATGCTTCCAGCCTGGATTTTGGAGCTTTCCTAGAGATCCAAGAGAGCCAAGCAGCACGATGCTATCTGCCCTGAAAAATCACCCAGGAGCCTCGCAGTGCCTGCAGATATCCCGAGGGAGGAAAGAAGCTGGTGTTGCCCAAGGCCCCGAAGGGTGTGTTGGGATCCATCTCCCCGTTCCTAACCAGATACATGTCACACAGCGATGCTCTGCACGTAACTTATAATAATCACCGGTTTTATTTTTAAAAAATTACAATAGAAAAGTACCTTTAAACATATTTCCAAAAGCAGAGTAGACAATGTGGAAGCTTCTCTCCTCTCCATGAGACAAAGTACAGGAAATAGTTTGCTAAAAGAGTTAGTCCGTCGCTTGGGAACGCTGGTATCGTTCCTTTTAGAGCCGCTCTGAGGTTTGTCTTGGATTTGATTTCTTCTCACATCACTTTTATCAGTCCCATTTTTTACAGAAGACCCCAACGGGACAGTTTCTGATGGTGAAAAATCCCATTTTCTCATCCCCCCGCCCCACCCCAACAGCCAAAATCTTAGCCATCTTATTTTGGCCCACCCACAGGACAAGAGGAAGGAGAAAGGAAAAGGTGATGATGTTTAATGAGGCCACGGACAGCTGGGAAAAACCGGCTAGGCCTGGGCAGCAGCTGAGCTCAGTGTTCCCTGCAGCTGGAATGGAGACAGGGGAAGGCAATGGAAGGAGAAGTTTTGTACCTCCTTCTGCAAGAAACAGAAACCTGATAGAAGTTTTAGGTCGGTTTGCTCTGTTTTTTTTCCAAATTCCTCCTGGAGCAAGGAGAAGGGGAACTAGTGTGTCAAGCAGTCTCTCTGCTGGTACGCCGTCTCTGTGAAGGATGTTGGCAGCCTCCCTTCTTGTCTTTGCACATGGAAAAATGGGAATGCCACGCAGTGAGCAGCCGCACCAGCGTAACATCAGCACTAAAACCCCAGGCCAGGCCAGTCCAGCACCTCAGCGTAACAGGAAGCCCCTCACTTGGGATTTGTGTCCAACCTCATGGAAGCTGGCAAACCGAGGGTTTGTTGGTATCTTTTTTTCATACAGCAGTTTACGTTGCCCGTAACAACGTGAAGCAGTCACGGCAGGAGGAGGAGGAGGAGGCGGCAAATTGTCACCTTGCTACATGTGCGGGCTGTGTGCCCATCCCTGATCCGAGCCGTTGTACCCCACGGAAGCTTTGCACAGCAGCTATGAGCACAGCCCCAAGGTAAAAAAAAAACACCACAAGAAAGTTCCTGATTGTCCTGCCTGCTTGTCATTTGGTGCAACTGGGAGGAAAACAGTAATACTGTAGCGTCTGCAGACATCTTGCTGACACGGCCGGAGCACAATTCCTGTGCCAGAGGGAGCACAATTCCTACAAACCCGTGTGGTGTGTCTTGACATCTGCACGCATGTGAACATCATGCCTTCAACATGCAGCTGATGAGGCCAGGGGACAAGAAGAGTCTTCTTTAGACACTTTCCAAAGTCAAGCACAAAACCTGTGGTCCGACCCGGTGTAAGATTGTCCTGGTGAGGAGCTTTGGTATAAAAATACTTGCTCTTGTTTTGGTTTTTTTTCTTTTGTTTTGTTTTTTGTAGTCTGCTTTCCTGTGGTTCCATTTGAAAAGCCTTTTCAAACACTACAACAATGCCTGTCAAATCATGCTTTCGGGAGTAACACACTCTTCCTTACAAATATACAGTGTAAAAGAGGAAAATATTATTACTAGGTATGTTTTTCTTTTTTCTTCTAGGAGAGCAGATGTGTGATAGAGGCTGTGGGAAAGTCTTGGAGGAATCCAAACTTGTGTGAGGGTTTTTTTCAAGCCTGTAACAACAGAGAGAGGTGTTAAAAAAAAAAGCAGCTGTGACGGAGGAAAAAGGGCTGTGGTTAATCTCTCTTCCTTCGTGGAAGGAAGCAACATAGGGGGAGAGGGAGGCCTGTTTTGGAAATCTATGTCAGGACCATGCTCCAAGGACAGTTGTTTAGTGGGTAAGGGGCAAGCTGGGAAATTCCTGTGGGAAGAGACTGTCGCATCCCAAGCGTAAAGAACCCCACTGGTCCCACCTTCCTCCTCCCAGTGGCTGTAGCCCCCGGGGTTTGAGCTGGGAAGCTGAGAGTTAAGTTTGAGTAGAATTTTGCACTTAAGAGGAATTCAGTCTCTGTTGATCCAAGGCAGGAAGCAAGGACGGAGATGAGATTACCGGGGGTAATTCAAAGCTGAGAGGCATTCCTTGCCTGTGGAAACTCTCACCCCAGATAACAGTGATAAAGGCGGGAATGGCAGAGCCATGATTCTGCCAGGCAGTAGCGGGAGCAGCCCCCACCTCGGGGCCTATTCTGTGCCTATTTCCTTGAGGACATCGTGTTGGCTTCCTCAGTCCTCTGCCCCCTCCCCAGAGCAGCCAAGCCCACAGGGCCGCCTCCCTGCCGCGCATTCGGGTGCCGTGCTGCAGCCTTACCAGCACACTGTGGTCCTGCGGAGAGCACGTCAACCCAGTAGCCGCCTTGGAAGACTCCATTAATACCCACAAGACTGACTGTAGGCCACCATCACACACCTGAGACCTGTGGGAGGACACGGCACAGGGTGAGGAATGCTGGGGACTGAGGTTGGTGTGCTGTGGGGAGAGGTCATTTCGCGACGGCCGGAGTTGGTACTTCCTGAGGGGACAGTTTGCAGCTTACTGGTGTTTGGTCAAAGGTTGGACTTGGTGATCTCTCTTCCAGCATGATTCTGTGATTGGCCCTGCCCTGATGGGCTCCAGGCAGCAAATACGGGATGGATGCAGGTGGAACAGCCAGGACCCTCAGCCAAACCCTTCACTGGGCTGTGCCCTTCTGGCTGGAGGAGCCTGGCAGGGAACCAGCAGGTCCCTGACCCTCCATCCTTCCCACCTACTGTGGCTCTTGGGCTTGTGGACCTGTTTCAAGGGATTTGCTCATCTCCCCTTCCCAAACACAGCTCTGCTTACATTTTATCTGGAAACATTGGCATGTTGCATATTTTGGAAGAACCATTGGTTCCCAAAGCCTCGATACTCCCTATTTTTATCTGCTGGGCCTAAAATAGCCAGTGAATTCTTTACGGATCCAAGTCTGGGGCCGGCTGCAGCCAGGGCTGGGCCTCCTCCCCTCTCAGCTGAGTGACCTCGTGGCCGCAGCGCAGGGCTGCAGATGCCAGGCAGATGGGTAGAGCAGTCACACGGAGCGTGGGCAGCTGATGCCAGAGCTTTGGATCCACTGGCGTTTCTCCACAGGTGGGTGTACAAGCAGGAGGCTTCCCAGCAGGCATCGGCAGCGTGCGGGGATGGTTCCCAGCTGGGATGGTCCGGGCAGGCTGGGATCACAGGGCAAGTGGTGCTCAGCATCCACTGAGCCTCTTTCCCCTCTTCCATTTGAGTCCCCTTTGTTTATTTATCCACAAAAGGCCGAAGTTATTTGCAGAGCATATCTTGCAAGGCTTTTTCCATCCAAAGAGGTCCCAGATGGAATGGGACTGGTCCCTCCCTCCTGCCAGGCAGCTGGGTGCTCAGTAAGGCTCTGCTTCCTTTTTTGGCAGCCCCACCTCTCCAGGCTGCCCGGACAGTTTTCCTTAAGGTTTAATGAGGTGGTTGTGTCTGGGCTGCCTTCTTTTCCATCACTACACGCTCTCTCTGGCACGGTGCCTTTCCATCCTGCCCCAGGACCTTTGGGAAAGTCTTGGGGTGAATGGTGGCAGGGACGTCCCCTTCCTGAGGACAAAGAGGCTGATAAGCAGCCTCACCAACGGTCTGGCTGCCCATCTGGAGCTGCTGGAGACCCTGGGAATCGCAGTGGGGGAAGCCCAGGGTACAGGTGGAGGTGGCCCCAGCCGGCACAGAAGGATGGGGGCGGGACAGCAGCACTCACCCGGCATTCAGCAGAACTGACGGGACTTCCAGCCCTGAGAACCAGCCTCGGAGGGAGGGAGCCAGCGCATCTGCAAAGACAAGGCGGACACAGGGTGAGCGGGAGGTGGCTGCCCACCCTGGCAAGGTCAGGCTGCCTCTGGGCTCCCTTTTCCTGGCCTTCCCCAGGCATAGGGCAGAGGGATGATGTAACACAAGCAGTACAGCCATCCCACCTCTGATTTGAACAGTAACACTGGGGGCTGAGTGGAGCCCCTGGCATCACTGCTTCCAGCAGGATGGAGCTGGGACAGCAGCACCACGGTCCCACCAAGCAGGAGTGAGCTCCTCCCTATCAGCTCCTGCAAAGCCCACTTGAAACGGGGTGGAAAACATCAGGTGCCAAACCTTGGTGTGCGAGGGCTCGGTGCTCTGCCAGGTAACACCAAGTCAGCCCCACCATCCCTCCTGAGGTTCCTGGTCCCGCCGCTGTCTGCAGGATCCAGTGAAGCAGCTCCGGTCTGGATGATGGCACCAGTCTCCAGTGACCCCCCACTAAACCCACAATGCTGGCAGCTGCACAGGAGGATGGGAAAGGTGGCACCACCACACTCCCCCCCATGCTGATATTTCACATCAGGTAATGTTGCTTCTGTCTAACATCAGGTCTAGGCCTGGGCTTTCCCAAGGGATCCTCAGAGCTTCCGTACGCCTTCGTTTCCTTGGCTGTGCGCTTCCCTGAGCAGGGCAGGTGCTGCCTGTTAGCAGTTACTTGACAAGGCAAGTACGTAGCTGCAATAATATTTACCACTGCTCTTCCTATGAACAGGAGGGCCCAAAAAGCTGGAGTTTGATCCAAAGGCTGCTGACAGTTTGCACACCGAGCGCTTTTCCTTGCCCTCCCGTTCAAACCAGCCGCTGGCTGCTCCAGCTCCCAGCGATGGTGGCTCTGGATAACCTGGCTCAATTCTGGCGGGCCAAGGCCAAAAGCATTTCGGATGCAGTTTGTTTCCATGCGCTTCTTTCCTCCTGCTCATCACTGAGCTGGAGCCGGCAGCAGGGAGCAAAAGCAGGATGATGCCCAGCACGGATGCTGAGGAGGCAGCTGCCCATTCCCCCCTTTGTGGCAGGAGTCTTTTCCCAGCATTCCCGTGATGCTGCAATGCTGGCACTGCAAAGAAATCCTCTTCTTCCTCCATTTCCACTTCTCTTTGCGCTGCTCCTCTCCCGGGCGGATGGTTAATTTTTAACAGCCACGTGCTGCCATTGGGGGCCACTGGCAGTGGCAGCCGGCAGAAAGCGCTCGTGACAAGGCAGCACCTCGTCAATAAAAGATGGATCCTCCATTTGCGCTTCGCTTCCCTCTCCTCCCGGTCAGAGCTGCTTGGTTTCACACCCCACGTCCGGCACGCCGCATCCCAGCAGTGCTCCAGGGGCAGCCAGGGCTTCTGGAGCCCTCATTTTACACCGTGCCGGCAGCCAGGTGGGTGGTTTGGCACCAGGAGCGATGGGGATGGTCCAGACACGGAGAACATCCCCATCCCTCCCTCCCTCCCTCCCCACCTGCCCCACCACGGGCACCAGCAAAGGTAGGAAGGCAGAGAGAGGTGTTTGGGGAGAGGCAGGACTCCTGCCAGTGCTCAGCTCCATTTGGGAGCCTTTCCTAAATCTCAGGGAGCAGGGAGTGAGTGCCTGTTAGCCGGGCAGAGTTAGTGGTGCGGCGAGCACCGAGGGAAAGGAGGTCTGGGGTGGATGGGAGGGTGAGCGGTGGTGGCGGATGGGTCGGAATTACCTGGGCGTGCAGCGAAGCGGGATAGGTGAAAGCAGGAGGAGGTAGAGCAGGTGCTAATTCCGCTGGGTACAGAGGGTACGGCCCCCACACTTCAGGGCTACTGGGGTAAAGTGCAGGCACTGTGAGCTCATCTGGAAGAGAAGAAGAGGGAGAGTTAACGGTGACCACAGGGCTGCGACCCTCACTACGTCCTTCCTTCCCCCGAAGCAGGAGCAGAGCTGTCCCCAGAAAAGTGTGAGATGCCACCGCCGAGAGCTGACCCGCAAAGCCAACAGAGAACTCTTCCACTGGGAAAACACAGGGCAAGCAATGCCATGGGGCTGGTGCATCGCCGAGGGAGCCAGGCCTGGGCTCGTCATCTCCAAGAGGTTTAGTGATCCCAGGGATCCAGCAAAGGAGAGCATGCAGCTCATGCCTGTGCGCAACAGCGAGGTGAGGAACTGGCGTCCACGTGAGAAAAGCTCTTCGGAAGTGGAAATGGGAATGGAGCACTCACGGCAGGACATCGCCGAGGCCTCTGCTGAGATCTCATCCTGCTCCCAGGCACTGTGCCAGACTGGCTGTCACCTGTCCCAGGTCCTCTCCAGCACCAGCAGCTGCCTTTGGGTACCCCTGGCACGTGCCACCACACAGCAAGCATGGGCCGCTGCTTCCAATGGGACCTGGCGTTCCCCTTCGCCACCCCCCCACACTATCCCTGCTCCTTCCAGCATCCTACACCATAGGCCTGGCATCCTGCATCCACCCATGATCTCTGCATGACATCACATTCCCTGGATAAGGTGTTTTCCCAAGGACAGGGGCAACCAATCAAACCCCGCTGGCAGTGCCAGGCGGGGGGGACCGTGCGTCGTCCCCTTGGGAGAGCCAGGCCCGGTACTCACAGGGCTCCCGGGCGATGAACTGAGGTACGGCGGTGGGGAGAGGGGTGCTGGGATTCGGGGTGCCCACCAGCTTGTTCTTGGCCATCTTGGTGTTGGCCTTGGCGAACTCCAGTCGCAGCGTCTGGGGGATCTCGGGGTCGAAGCGGATGCCCTGCGGGAGGGAAGGAGGAAAGGAGGGAAGGAGGCGCGGCGGGTGGGCAAGCACCGCCGTGTGCCGGCCCCGCAGCAAAAATAACTCCCCATTATTTATGGGTTTTTTCAGCTTCCAGCCTTGAAATGAGCTAATTTGCCGGGCCCCGAGGCAGCTTGCATTCCTCCGGCATCTTTAGCATCGGCACCATATTTGGCAGTCGGCATCCCGCAAGGCCGAGCTCTTATCCAGAGGGATTAGCGGAGCCAAAAAAAAAAGTTTTACATTGAAAATGAAGACAAGGGAAAAAAAGCAACCCCAAACCAAAACGTGGGGAGAGCTGGGGAGGAATTGGAGAACCAGCTCCACACGGTTCTGCCTGTGACTGTTTCCAGGTAACTTCACAGAGTTGCTAAAAGAAAGTGAAATTTGCTTTTTGTTTTGCAGACTTAGCTGGGATTTTTCCTGCTGAATAAACAGGAGAGGCTGGGAATGATGTCGCTCACTTGTATCTAAGGCTCGAATCCTGAGGGTTCAAGTCCTCCTGGATGGCCCTGACAAAGGTGAGAGGGATGAAGCCCCCCAGGAGGGAGGATGGAGCTGAGAAACAATGATGGGATTGTCTGGAGGGATGGGGATGCCATGGGGCCAGCCGGCATGGGAGACGCACACCCCTGGGACGGAGGAATTCAGAGAGTATCTGGGGACAGGGAAACAAGGGGAAAATGGAGAAATGGAGTGGCTGGGCCAGACACACTCACGTTCAGCGCGTTCTTCGCTGCCTCCGCCTCGGAGCGGCTGTCGAAGCTGACGAAGCCCACGGGCTGTGGAGGAAGGAGAGGAGGCCTCAGTCAGGCTGGTGGGCAGCAGAGAGGGGACCCCCTCACCCCAGGGAATGGTGGGATGGTTGCCCCGTTCGGAGCAGCTCCTACCTGCTTGGAGGTGAGTTTGATGAGAGACCCTTCGTACCCCTGCAAGGAAAGGACAAAAAGGGTGTTTGATGGGGATCCCCATGAGTAAACAATAACTGAATAAACTAACTGAATTAGACTTATTGAGGGGAACCAATGGGCTCCCAGATCCCAGCAAGTTGTTTGGGGCCATGGGACTGGGGCAGGGGCCAGCCCCGTGTTTTCAGCCCCCCTTTCCCTCCCCAGTTTGATACCTTAAAGGGCCTGAAGAGCAGGTAAAGTTCCCGGGGCTTGATGTCCAGAGGCAACCCGCTTACAAAGAGTGTCCTCACCTGGAAAAGAAGAAAGAAGTTTCCTGGGGAGCCTCTCTCATCCCTAACTTGGGGATACACCACGTTTCCTGCAGCCAGAGGGACAATGCTAGCCCAAGGGGAACCTCCTGGGCGGCAAAAAGCCTTAAGCCACGCTTGAGTGATGCTGAATTTTTTGGGAGGGGTGTCCCCATCCTTCTGGTAGCCATGGAGGAAACTGCTAAGGCACCATGAAGAGGTAACAGAGACCTGTCCTTGCCCCACCAAGTGCTCTGCAGGACAAAAAGCTTGCAGCATCCCAGCACCTTCCTACCCCAGTCTGGCAAACAGGATTTCTCCCATCATCCCCAGCGGATCCCGGACTCCACAGACAATGCCTATTGTCTCAGCTTAATTGCAGCAGCTCGTTAAGGACTGGGAGAAGCGAAGCCCAACTTTTCCTCCTGGAGGAATGGCCCTGGTTTGGAGTGGGCTGGATTTAAGCAGCTTGTCCCTGGTTTGTGGAAGTCACCTTTTAAGGGGTTTTAACCCTTTTTGGGGTGGATCTAATGTTTGTCGTGGTGCAGCATCCTCAAAGCTGGGGTGTTTGGCAGAAATCCTGTTGCCATCAACCCCGAGGGAGGATGTGGGGCTCCACAGGGACAGCCAAACCCTGTGCTGGGATGGTTTTGCTTTACACCCAGCTTGTAACCAGGAGAGCAGTGTGGGGAACTGGATCTGCTGCTGATCCCCCTCTTCTCATCCCCAAAGTGTCATCCAAACACTTTGAGCTGGAGGAGGGGAAAACTTCAATTTATTTTATTTTTTTGGCCAGGCACCCTGCCTGCCCCATTCCCTGGGAAAGAGACATGGGAAACAGCCAGAAACAGCCAGCCCAGGCCTATTCTTTTGCTGACATTTCTTCTTTCTCTTGCAGATAAGCTATCTCTCCCATCTCCCAGCCTGGGAGCAGCAAACATTCCTGCTTTGTGGAACAAAACCTCTGGCTGACCTATATCTATTAAATAACAAAAGGTACTCGAGCTGTTTGCACATAGCCCTTGTGTCAACAGCCCCAGTGATACCCATCCTGGGTACCAGCATTATCATCATCATTATCCCTGCGGGTACCAGCATCCAGGCTGGATGGCATCAGCGGAGCAGGGATGTTCCTCACCCCTTCCCGAGCCAGGGCTGCAGGCAGGCACAGCCTGGTAGCTTCTCCCCTCTATTGGGACCATCCACGGTGGGGTGGAAGCCCCCCAGAGCACCTTAGGGGACCTCTGCCAGCTTTCTGCCTGTCTCCTGAGACCGGAGGGTGATGGAGCTTCCCGAAGTGTTTGATGCTGCTCCATCTCCCAATGGAGACACTGCTGGAATTTCTCCTGGCAGGGGCTGGGGAGGGATTCTCCCGGGGGAGCTACCCTTGTGTCCAAGAAATTCAGTGTAAAGAAAGCAAACTTTTCCTTTCCTAGGGGACAAAATATTCGCTTTCAGACAGGTCTGCCAGAGCATGGCTGCTATCCAGGGAATCCGCTCTCCAGACGCATCCACCCTCCCAAGGAGGCTGAGCATCCCTGCATGGTGTCCCTGTCTCCATCATCCCTGGAGCCATGCTGGTGCATTGGCTTCCCACCTCTTCTCTCCCTGGGGAGCTTCCTGAAACAGCAGAGGCATCGGTGACAGCTCTGGGGGGAATTGGGAGGCAGTGGGGGAACCCGCTGCCAGTTTGCCACATCCCTGAGATCCAAACCCTACATGCCCAAGCCTGCCAGATCATTTATCCCCAAAGCCACGTGGGAGAGAGACAGGAGAGGTGAAAGACCCCAAGGAACCCTCTGAAATTCAGCCCCGCACAGGAAGGGCTTCTCTCCTCTAATGGCTTGTTTTCTCTGCGAGTTCAAACGCAGGTCGGCCAAGTTTGAATCTGTAAAATTATACAGTGGCAAGGGGGAGAAGGGCTCCAAAGGATCTCCCAGCTGGATTCCAGCCCCACAAGGGTACTGGGGGCCTGGGGCAGGGGAAGGATACGAGCTCCTGGGTGCTCCCCATCTGCACCCCGCAAAAGGGGGCTGGGGGTCTCCTGTACCCAGCCACAGGGATGTTTGAATAGGTCCTACATAAACAACGTCCTTTCTCTGGGTAACAAGGTGGCACTGGCAGAGTAAGGGAGCATCCTTGGGGATAGTCCCAGCAGGCTGGACAAAATATCCTTTTGTCAAGGGAAAGATTTTAGGTGGAAATATTACTCCTGCCCTTAAATGGAAGGCAAGCTTTGGCCTACAGGGAGCTGCTCCAGGTTTTCTTGTGCTGAGAGATCCCAGGGATTCAGTCTCCATCCTCTACCAGAAACACTCCTAGGATAAAATCCTGCCCTGAAGCGGGAAAAAAAAGTCTTGTAAGAGAAATTGCCAGCAGGCAAGTATATGCTCTTCCATAGGGAAAAACCACTCCTCCTGGGAGGTGGATCAGTCACAGCGCCTGCTCCCAAAGGTGTCATGGGACAGGGCCAGACCTACAGCTCTTGAGCAAGGATTAAAGGGTGCTGGAGCATGGGATTCCCCCAGCCCAAACTCCCCAGGTTTTTTTGGATACTCTGAGCTGTTTCATTTCAGTTCTGCTGTATGAACATTTTCCAGTTTCTTCTAGGTGGAGGCTTTCTCCATCTTTCCCTTTTCTTAAGTCAGAAGTACTGATGTTTGTTCAGGGAAGCCGCTGGCCATGGGTGCTGGAGCTCAAATGTGACCACCTTGACTTCCTTCCATGGGGATGGCAGCAATGGGACCGCTCCAAGTCCCTTTGCACAGTCCTGCTCTGCTCCTGCTGCTGCACCCCGCAGCTCCCAGATTTGCCAGGGCTCCTGGATCCCACCTGTGTTGTCTCACTCCCGATTTGTCCCTTCCTGGCTTTTATTGTCCCTGTGGGAAGCCTTCTCTTCATCTCTGCTACTCTCCTCTCCCTCAGAAACCATCTCCATTCCACTTCTGGCCTGTCCCTCTCACCTCTGCATCCCACCATTCCCTTCTGTGGTTCCTAAAATTGCACATCCCATCTGGGGCCAGGGATGCTGGAAAGGGTCTGTGGGAGTTTGCTGGGATGGTCAGGCCTGGGGACATGCAAGGAGAGGCAAAGATCTGTGCCAGGAGGTGACTGGGGTCTCCAGAGCACGGACCAAGGATGGCCGCAACACGGAGAGGTCCATGACAGAGCATTAGCAGCCTTCCTCCTCCTCTTCCTTACACGCAGCCACAAGCCAGGTTTGCCTCCCGAAGGTAAGGAGGCACCAGGGAGGCATTTGCCTGGCTTGGACCCCCATCAGATGGTGGTGCCCAGAGGGATGCCGGGTACCCCACCGGCAGTGTCCCCGCAGCACGGTCCCGGTCCCGGTTCCAGTCCCCTGCCCTGCCCATCCACCCGCGGTAAACGTTAACAGCCCGTGGGGAGGCGGGAGGCGTCCGGGTGATTCATCCACGAGGCATTTAATCGCCTCCTTCAGCCCAGCTCCCGTCCCTCCGTCCGCCCCTTCCAGCCGGGCTCGCTTTAATTCTCCACCAGCCGATTATCTGCTTCGCTGCCCGCCGCCGGGGAGGCACCGGATCCCGGCGGGAGCGGGAGGGCGACGGCACGGGGCTGCCATCGAGCCGCGGAACAGGGCGAGCAGGGCTTCCCCCCCAACATTCCCGGCAAAGCGGGGTGCTGCCTCTCCCGCGGCGGGGTGCATTCCGGCCCCGCCGGGATTAGTCCTGGCATAAATACTCTTTTGGCTAATGGAGCGTCTTCCTCGGCTGGGTTTAGATTCCCGGGCTGTGTGTACGCATGCCTTCAGCCCGCAAAACTCCCCGACATAAACAAGGCTGAGGCCGGGGGCTGCGGGAGGACCGGGATAAGCCTCCGGCCTCGCCACCCGGAGCCGTTTCCCCGAAGAGTCACGGTTCTTTCACGTCCGGGAAAGGACAGGAGGAGAGGAACAGCCCTTGGGGAAGAGCGAGTCCAGAGCTGCCGGGGCTGGAACGAGGAAGCGGCAGAGGAAAAGGCAGTGAGAAGCCAAGGGAGCAGATGGGGGATTGCAACAGAGCGGAGGAGCGGCGGGATCAGGCTGGGGTCACACACACGTTCCTGTCCCGCCTGGAGCTTGCTCCCAAACCCTCTGGACCCCTCGCTTCAAGGAGGAAAGGAAGCAGGAGCACGGGGGGATGCAACACAGGCGCTATGGGGGCAAATTTTATCCATTCGCTGGGCACAATCCTCCCAGAAACCATCCCCGGGGTCCCCTTCCCATGCCACTGTTCCCCCGGGATGAGGGATCTGGCATGGGACAGGGACGAGGGCCACGAGACGGGCTCTCCGCAGCCACTCCGCTACCAAATAAGGCCTCCGCCGAGCCTTTTACATGCCGTTCTCGCCCGGCCAGAGTGACGTGACCGCCTTCCCAAATTGTTCTGGCTCCTCCGTGGGGAAGCCCCTGGTCCACAGCTCCCCTGCACCCGGGGGGGTCCCTCCCAGGGGGAACAGACGAGAGGGACGGGGAGGCACCCGGAGTGACAGGAGCAAGCAGGAGGAGCAGGACTGACGTGGGGGTTTTTCCCACCCGGGCAGCACCCTGACTGACCTCCCCGGGATGGGGGCTGCTTCTCCCTTTTTTTGAGCGAACTGGAGGCCGGAAGGCAAGCCCTGGGAGGGGGGAGGTGGGGCGCAGTAGCTGGGCAACCCCCTAACCCTGCACTTAAGCAAAAAGCACTGGCTCCTCCAGCCTGGGCTGGGAAAACTCCCGCAGGGAAAATACCTGCCTGGCACCGGAGGAGCTCGGCTAGCAGGCTTGAGTAGCCATCGCCCTCCTCATGATGTGTCCCTGGCACCGTGGGTGTCCCTGGCTCCTCCCAGGTGTCCCCTCCGGGGGCTCCCCATGTCCAGGATCACAAGGTCAGGGGCTCCCCAAGGATCAGCAGGGCAACAGCAGGCCCTTGGCCCTCCGGATCCAGCCGAGAGCAGAGCGAGGGCTGCCCCTCGCCAGCACGGTGCAGGCCATGCTTTTGGAAAAGGCAACAGGCCTCCATGCATCTCTCCCACTGCTATGCCCAGCCGAGCCACAGCCGCGGGACATGGCAGCATCATCTCCCACACATCCTGCAAGGCCACCAGTGGAAAAAAATGCCCATTATTTAGGAAACTTCGGGAAGTTTGAGATCAGAACCACCTCTGCAATAAGCAAATGAAGGTAGGCAAGAGTGGGCAATGGCGCTGCTGTGATCCCAGCGTCGGCCACCAACCAGGGACCCCAGCAGGGAGCCAGCAGGGACCTGCTGGAGAGCCCAGTGGGTGGAGGGTGAGGAGGAAAAGGAGATCTCAGATAGGGATCTTCCCGCTCTCACCCTCCCAAAGTCCAAATTCCCATCTCAAGGTCACGGGCAAAACCAGGAACTTTGCGGCTGGAATGAAGAAAACCAGCTCTCACCGTGGCGGGGTGTGGGGTTGGTCTTCCGTGGGGATGGGAGCGTTTCGGACATCTTTGGGGTGAGACCCACGGGAAGAGATGCGCGGCCGCTGGATGCACGGCACCCACCAGCACCCACCGGCAGCACCAGGCACCGGCCCCGGGACCGGGGCGAGCCTGGTTTGCCCCCCACGTCCCCCGGGGAGCTGCGTGTCTCGAGTGGGGCTCCCCGCGCCCGCAGGTTCCCACCGGAGAGGCGGAGGAGCGTTTGCGGGGGATCCCCAGGGGATGCGGGCGGGGAATGGGNGAGCCGCGGAAACCGACGGGACCCCCCCGGCGCGGACCCCCCCATCCCGCGTGGGTGTGTGGGCGCCCGCGGAGCGCAGCCCCCGGAGATCGCGGGTGGGGAGGGGGATATCGGACCCCCCCGGCCGCAAATCCCCCGTGTGTGTGTCCCCGGTACCTCCTCCTCGGGCAGGCCGGTGTCGGCGGGGCCGCCCTCCCTGTCGGCGGGGACGCTGCTCATGGTGCGACCGGGCAGGCTCCTCGTCCCGCCGGCGGCAGCCGCGTC
>VZRJ01008274.1:1272-216965 GCA_013397565.1 Ptilonorhynchus violaceus
CTAGATTCTTCTACCTAGCCTGAACGTGTATTAACCCATGGAATTCTAAGTTTCCTGGGGGACCTTCAACGCCACGAAGGTGGAGAGGATCAAAGGAACATTGACTGGGATCCATGGAGGGTTGATATTTTCTTCAATCTGTCTCTTTCTGTCCCCCCACCTCTTTTTTTCTATTTCTTTCTCTTCCTTTTTCTTTCTCTCTCTCTTACTTACTATCAAATAAAATCCATACTGTTGACACTGGCATATGGTCTCATTTGCACCTTGATTCAGGCAGAGAAATTTTGAAATTATTTTAGTAACCAGACCTTAAAATTGTTTATATTTCAAGTTTGGCATCTTGACTTTGGTGTTGAACTTCGCTTTTTCCTGTCACATGACAGTGTAGAAGCAGTATGAGCAAATCCAGTCTAACCCACTGGAAGCAACCACCCTCAAATTGTGTGCAGGGGGGCAGTTATTCGCAGACAGAAAGCCTACATCACAATGTACATCTGAACGCAGACAACTCTATCCCCTCGAACCGCTTGGAACTCCTCAGATTGGGCATCTTCCTGTTTGGTACTCAGTGGGATTAGTGGTGTGGGAACCACTTGTTTGGGAGCAGTGACCCGGCTCGAGTCCTCTGGCAGCGCTGACCTCTCACATCAGTCCTTGCCCCCAGCAGATTCAGGGTGAAAAATGTCTGCTCAAAGCTGTGTCTCCTTCAAAACTCTACACCTGCAATGAAGACAAGCAGCTCTGCACCAGGCTAATAGCAACAACCTCAGGGAGTAGTTATGGTCTCATTTCAAACACTTGAAAGAGGAACAAAAAAGCCATGAAGTTGCTGTTGAAGTACAATTAAGATGGTGTTTTCAAGTGCAGTGTAACCTTAAACTGGAGAAGCAAGGGAGTTAAAATGGAAGCACTTATAAAGCAGTAAAAGCTCCTCTGCATGAGGCACTCTGCGTGCACAAAATTATAGGATTAGAAACCTTTCAACCAATCCAGTGCCTGTGTAGACAGAGGTTTGTAAAGGACTTTTAAAATGTTTTTCTGTGAAAAAGGAGAATGTGTGTAGGTGGTCAGAAGGGTCATTTGGCTCAAGGAAGCAGAAATACAGACCACCACCTTTTGAAGTCTTTCTTGAACTTGTTTAAACTTACATAAGAAAAGATTGAAGCTTCCTCTGTGACGCCAGCATATACTGATTTTTTTCTTAGATCAGATAAATCTTGGGAACTGCTTACAAGCAATTTATATTTTCAATCCATTTGTTGCCATCAGAAAAACTGGGGAAAAAGAGTATTTTCTGATGCAAAAGTCAATTCCAAAGCAATGCCCTGTCTGCAGAAAACTCATGTGTTCCCACTTTCAAACCCTGAGCTCCACTGAGGAAAACCAGCCCTCAGTGAAGCTTTCAGAATCATGTTTTAAATTCCTGTTAAGTGCTGGGGGAGGAATACATTTCTATGCAGACATAAACTACATTGGAGTTTGACTTTAGGAGAGGGTTTAGGAGCATAGTATATTTTTTGAGTCCAAACCTGAAAATCCCAGGTTATTTTTGGTGAATAATTGTTAAGAAATATAAATCTCTTCCCATAGTTCTAGTTAATTACATTTGACAGAATTGTCTATTACTTTTCGTTAAGTAATAAGGAATCCTTGAATGACTACCTTTATTTAAAGTAGCTAAATTTCAGACAGACATAGTTAGGTCAGATTAATCTCTTTTGAAATAACACATAACATATTATGAATACATAGCACATCAGATTTTTTTTAAAGTCTGATTTTTTTATTTTAAGATTTTGAGCATGGAAAATACAAGCATTTTTTTCCTGTTACAAATGACAAATGCATATACCAAACAGAATTACCATACAGAAGTGATTTGGGCCAATTATGAGATGGATTTAGGAAACCTGTTAGTAACACCGTAAAGAAATCAGTAATACTTATTGCATATACCTATTTTCCTTTCTGAGGACTTCTCAGTCCAATAATATCTAAGGTAGACATGAAACAACTTCTACTTGGGTATGAATCTGAACATTTTTAAATGTACAGAATAATTCACAAGTTTTGTATAATGTAACCTCTGACCCACCACTGTAAGTTTTAAATAATTACTAGAGTGCTATAAAAAGTCCAGGTGGTTTGAAAAATGTTAATTGCTTGAGCATCTAATCTATCGATCCTTAACAGAAAGTATAGCAACGTCTAGATTTGATAGAATTATGATTAATTCAAATCAAGACAGAACTGTGAAAACATCTTTGCCACAATAGTGTGAATTCATACCTTTGTGACAATACATGTGAAGTTATAAATAATATACATAATAACACATAAAATGTGGGAATCTAATAAATCTTGAGAAGTGTATTCAGTGGGGAATCATCATCACATTTGACAATTTAGTGCTGTTTTCTGCATACAGGTGCTGAAAAATTGAACTCATAGAGCCACTGTAGAATCCTGGAGGAAGCTCTGGAAAAGGAGACGTTTTTTTCCTCAGGAGTTACAGGAATGACAAGTGACTGCATGACAATATTTCTATGTGATCAGGAAAGAAAACGCTGGGCAGCATTAGCATAGAAAACCCAGCACACAGCACCAACAATTAACCAATTAAATTCATTATTGCATCTTATAGTTCTTTGTTCAGATATTGCAACTACCTTTCCAGATGCTATAATTTACACAAATTCAATTTACTATGCTCAGTATGGAAGTAAACTGGTGAAATTTAATGATATACAGCATAAAGATGTCAGACCAAATGATCCAGCAGAATGATAGAATCGTAGAATCATAGAATGCTGACTTGGAAGGCACCCATCAGAATCATCAAGTCCAACTCCTGGACACTCCAAGAGTCCCACCATGTGCCTGAGAGCACTGTCTAAAAGCTTTTTGAACTCAGACAGGCTTGGTGCTCTGACCACTGCCATGAGGACCCTGTTCCCACTCACTTCAGACACGATGAATCTGTGAATAAATTGTGTCTAATGGCTGATTAAAGCTACATTCCATGGGGAATCCAGACTTGAACAGCAGAGGAAACCCTGCAGAGACTCTCGGTGTGATACACATGCTTCTCTGAGACTTGAAGAGTCAAACATTTCCACACTTCCACCCAGGCTGCTTCTTGTTTGTGAAGGAGTTTGTGAGGATGGATACAGTGGAGCAATAAAAAAAAAAAATCAAAACTGTAAATAAAAGTCATCGGTGATGTTGGCTCTCAAAAGCTCGGAGTCTTCCAGAGAGTTTCATAGATCACCTCTCATCTGTTCTGCTGTTCTAAACATCCCCCACACAGCCTGAGTTCTGGAAGTGCCAAGATTTTTGAAGTTAGCCTCAAAAATAAGACCTTGGTGTCAGGGCCTGGGAAAATCCACAAAAGCCTGTCAGGCCAGAAAACCTGGAGGTTAGATAGGTTGACACGTTATTTGGACAGGAAACAGCTTGCTATAAGGAGCTCCTGGTTGCTTTATATTTTTGGAGTTGTCATCAGAATCAAAACAGCTTGAAGCAGCACTCATGACTCATTTTCAGTGCGGAACAAAGCCATAAATTGAGCACCACATCCTATGAGTGTAACACATAACAGGGCCCTGAACTACACAGAAAAGTTTTACTCAGTTTTCAAGTGTCAGTCTAGTTTTCCCAGTGCCTAAGGCTCTGTGACATTCTGACATCTGTAATCAGGTTCATTTCTACCCTTACCACCCATTATAAGCTGTCACTCTTCAGCTTCTCCACTTACTATTCCACTACTATGGATTTAATCTGCAGTTTTCTATGCACTAAATTTAAGGCCTAGCAGTTTTCATGTATTATTCACTTCCATTTGCTATACTTGTTAAACAGTATATGTTCATGGGAGTTAATAAATCACCATTCACTTTCCTCCTTGTGTTTCCCAGAACAGAGTTATTACTCTATCTACCTCTACCGACAGCAGCTTCAGAGCTTTCACGGATTTCTCTGTATTCATGAACCTATTTATCATGTACCTGTCTGAAATATTAGCAAAGTGAGCTTGCTGGAAAGGCTTAAGCTGTTATCTGTTCGAGGTGTATGTGGAGACCTACACATATTTGACTTGAAACCGTGTGAAATCTCTACCTATTGGCTGTGTGAAATTCAGTTTGGATAATCTGAGGTTATTAATATGCTCATCAAAGAAGAGTAGAAAGAAAGTTATCTTCTTATGTGTCTCTTACAGATAAAGAAAGGACCAAAGTCTAAAATCCTTATTAATTTTGAGTATTAGTTTTTGCTCTCATGCCCTCATGAACACATTGCTGGAGTCGGTGGCTAGGGTTTTTGCCCTCTCTGTGCCTCTGAAAGGAGGTGCTCCACTCCTTCTCTTCCACTTTAGCACCGTGTGAGGCTGTGAGTAGGTGCTGGAAGGTCAGGGCTGCCTGCACAGGCAGGTGCAGCCAGGTCCCAGTGCTGGCTGCCTGTGGCTTCAGTCAGCAAAAAGTTTCTATTTCTGTCATCAAAGCTGAGCTGCCAGTACCAAAGTGACCAAATCCATCCTGCCAGAGTTTTGCTGTGTGATTCATAGACCTGCTTCTTTAGGTCTGACCTTCATTCCTATTTCCCATGCCAAGTGTGATCCTTTTGGCTTTATTACAATGTGTCTTGTCCTATTGAGACCATTTAATTGCATCACACAGACAGTTTTTTAGGCATAATGTGGCTTTTAAAAATTTAATAGTGCAATCACCTTTGTGTCAGAAAAAAATACTACCAATCTCACACGAATGTTTGCAGGAAGCCATTGGATATAACCCCATTCCCGAGTGTTTCCTCATTGTACTAATCAAACTGAGTCTTTGAAAAACCAAAGAACTATTTAGAAAGTTTCAGCTTCTTCTTTAGACCACAAAGAATTTATTTTTTTTAAATATTATTACCTTGGACTTTTATGTTATTTCTTCATAGTAGAACACTGTCTTTTGACAGATTTAAAGAATGACAAATTCAGTTGAATGACAATTCAAACAGTTGACCTTTCATTCCTAAAAATCTGTTTCATTAGTATGACAAACCCCCCTGAATAGAACCCTTTTAAGCAACAGGAAGAAAATAATTTTTCTAATTCCCAGTTTGAAAAGAAATATAGCCAACTATATGGGCAGTGATACTAATATGAAAACATATTTTTAAGCACAGCTTGTTGTAATGATCAAATTATTTAGGTCCAGTTCATCAAAGTGCCTCATGTGCACCCTAGATTAGGGACATTCAGATAATTAAATTGTTTGAGAAACACGGAAACATTCTCTCGGGGTGGAAATTCATAATAGTTACCTTTGCCTAAGGAAGAAATTCTACTGTGTCATCACCAGGCCGACTTTTTGGAACTATAATCCAAACCTTTTGGATCTTTTGGGACTATTTTTCTTCAAGAACTATGAACTCAGGTAGTTTTGCCAAGGCAATTGTTTTGGATAAGCCTTCAGAGCCCCCATTTTCACATCTATGGAGTGGGGATAAAACAAAATTGCTCTTCTTCAAAATGGCATGTGATAAATGTTATCAGACTGTGAGATCTGTGCCACTATCTGAGGTGTTTGGGACCTGAGCTGGATGTGCAGCTTCATTAGCTTCCAAAGTAGTGCTGATGAAAGCAGAAGCACATTTTGAATTAATCTGATGCAGAGCACTCGAGGAATCCTGTGCTGCCATGATACTGCCCCATCAGAGTTTAGAGCATTTAAATGTGTGCAGTCCATCAGTCACAGGGGAGATGTGGGAACTATTAACTTTAACTGGTGATAAGAAAACATGGCATTTTTCTTCTATTATAAAATTCGGCAAGACTTCAGAAATTTAGAAATGGAATTTTCTCATCTTAAAGATTTAATATAATCCTTTTTCTTTTAAGAACACAGCTTTTGGGATATTCTGCATTAATGTGCCAGTACTTTGTGAAGTAGTGAACAAGAAACTCATATTTTTCTTTTTTTTTTTTTTCTTACCCTTCCAAGTTGCCAAACTTGAAAAGAGGCATAACTATGCAAAGTAGATATTAATTCACCTCTTTATATCTGTTAATGCATAAGTAAAGGGACAGAGAAAGGACTAATTTCCCTGTTTTAGCCATCTAAATTGAAGACACTTGTTTTAGGTTTCATATAGCTACTGGAAAATGGGATTACCTTCACAGAACAGTCCATCTAATCCTAAAGTAGATATTCAAAGTAGTTGGGACGGTGACATCATCCTTGCACAGCTAAAATAGGGCAGATGAGTCCCATCTGAAGAGGTGGCACAGAAACAATGTATGTCTACAGATACAAATCCGAAATAAAGACCTGTGATACACCAAAGGTGTAATCAACCAGAAATTGCTACTATTAAAAGATGCTGTTTCCTCTGTCTTTCTAAGGACTGATAATAACTGCTGACCAAAGACAGCAGCAAACCCTTTTTTTCCTTTAGCCTTGGCTCTGTTGCTCAAGAACGGCAGGACCAAGACCCTGCCACCAATACGTGTTCAATCCAAATCCTGTGTGTTCACATTCACAGCCTGAGGAACACACATACAGCTGCAGAACCAAACTGTTGTGTCTCAGTTCTAGTGCACAACTGAGAACAAGATGTGAGGGTTTATTTGCAATGGATTGACAAAGCCACGAGGAAATGCTGTTGTTCATATTATTACTGCAAAACTCCTCAGTTAGCTTTGACCAGCCTGGGTTATTTTCAACTTTCAACTGCAATTCCGCAAGTAAAGGTTCAAGCACAACCTAAGTGAATTTTCTAGGGGATGGTGAGCCTGGGGTGTCCAAGTGTAGATGGATTCTGAACTGTCCAAACCAGACTTGTCAGTGGAAAGCAAAGAGAAAGTGGAACAAAATGGAAAGTGCCACGTGTGGGGACACAGCAGAACCACCCATTTCAAGCCCTACCAGCACTGCTGGCATTTGCAATGAAGCTCCTTGCTATGTTCTGGTACATTTCTAACTGGGTGCTGACAGGATTTGACATCTCTGCCTATTTATTATCAGCAGTTCCTTTGTGCTCAACTTCACTTCTCGTAGAAAGGTGACATTTTGGAACCAGTGTTTCCATTAACTCAAATCAAGTAGTGCCTTATTTCTGAAGTAGCCATATCTATTTTAATAGAAATATTTAATGGCACAGCACCCTCCTCAGTAAAAGTGACAGTGACAGAGTAAAATCTTCTTTCTGCACTATATCACTTAGAAAAAGAAGACAAGAATAGGCCATAAAAGTGGGATTCATGTAAAGCTTTATCTAGTTTATCACCAAGGAAGGTGGCAGGAGAGAGCCATCATCCATTTCTAAGGAATACTTTAAAACAGGAATAAAATAGCAGTTATTCGTAAAAAACAGGTAAGACTTTCAGCCTTGCTAAATATTAAACCATAAATATTAATACCTAATAAAATGTCTAGGAAGACAACGAAGAGTTCCTTTAAAGGAAGGGAAAAAAGGGAATTGTTTGTTTTTTTAGCCATTTCTTATCCTTTATAATACAAGCGAAAAAAGAAGCATTTGCTGAGACCTTAATAGATTGAATTTTAATGTTTCATTTTTTAGGGAATAAAAGAAATCATGCTTCTATATTAGGCAACAAAAGCCCAAACCAGCAGAACACAAAAAATTTTTGGCTGAATTTCTGAAACCTGCATTACAAACACAACTCGTGGGTGGATATTCTGCTATCTCATAAACTTTGTTTAAAGATGGTTGTGTGGTTGGGGCTTTTGTGATTTTTTTTGGTACTTTTTAATGTGAATTCTCTAGTGTCTAATAAGAACTCGTATTGCTGTCTTCTCCTCATCAGTAGTTGCTCTTTCATAAGTCACTGATTTCCCTGTGTCAGACCCTCATTACCTTGAGATCATTATCCCATCAGTAAAATTTGGACGGAATGCGCCAAAAAACTAAAAAACAGTTGGGGCAGGGTGGGGGAAAAAGAGACAGAAAAATACAGCATTTTACACACATACTAAGCACAGTTCTCTTTTTCTTCAGAGTCGAAGTGAGCTATGTGCTTGAGAGAAAGATTTAGAGCACTCACGCTGAACAGTGATTAGCTCCCTTATTTACTTAGTGATCCTAGAAGCCTGAATACCTTATACAGAATACAGACAGAAGCAGGATGTTACCAAACAGAAATTCAGGTTATTTACATCAATTATCCAGAATAAGCAGTGAAAATACTATCCCTTCTGTACTCATCCTTCCTCATAGGTGGCATACATTGTCACAAAGGGCTTCAAACCTCATCCTCGGCATATCTTGCAGCTTCTTCCTCAAATAAAGCCTGGGTCTTAAACTACAGCCTGTATAGTACACAGTCATAATTTATTTCTTGATTAACATCCAACATTTAGAGTGTTTCAAGGAGAATTACTTCAAAAAACCAGTATCTGATGAAGTAGGTAGCACCAGGTCACCATTCTGGAAGAGACCGATCTTTAATTGTCTGGACATTGATGTTTGTATTTATTTGTAGGTTAATCCAGAAACACTAAACCTAGAATTTCCCCATTTCCCACTGTATTTTTTTATTATAAGTAGAAATAAATAGAATAGCCAAGACATCTACGGTAACATGAACTGTAAGGCTTTAAACCCAGCATTTCTACAAATTTACCTTTAAAAATGAAGAAGGCTGATGAAAAGCTATCAGGTAGAAATGGGAATCTTTGGGTGATGTAGATCAGACCAATTTGATTTGACACATTGAATTAATGTATGCTTATATCAGCAGATATTTTAAAAATAATTCTTGCTTTTCCTGACTTCTTGTGATTTTAATCTTTTCTTAGTCCATAATTTATTAGATTAAGCAGGAGAAGTAGTAGCTCTTCCAAGAAATCAAAAAATAATTATTCAAAAATTTCTGGTGAAAACTGATAGTTAAAAATCAGCTACTGATTATCTAAAGGAAAACTCACTGTGCAAGGGTACCTGTCCCTTGCATACAAATTGTGTATGAGCCCTCAGAGTTATGAGAAAATCTTGACAGACAATTGCTCATTAAAATCCGATAATTGTAATCAGGGTTCTTTGACTCCCTCTAATTGGCAACAACAGAACTAAAATAATCTGTGCTTTTGGCATTCTGTCTGTCTAATGCACCTCGTAAGAATTAGAAAGCAGTATCTAGAAAAAAATCCTGCTTTATTAGTTATAGGATTTAAAAGACATCAATTAACTTCTTTACCCCCCTGCTTCTTTCCTATAAAAGACAAGGCAATTTGTTTCCTTGATGTGTGAGCCATCATCAAATCTAAATTCACAGCAAGAACACTTCTGAGATAGCCCAAACTTATCATAAGGTTAATGAACCATTGCACCAGTCCGATCTAAGCCATTTGTCAATGAATAAAATTGCTCATCTGCTATCCTGCAACACAATTTGTAATAAAACTGCCAAAATAAGAACTTATTTATGTTTCTCTTTAGCACAGATTGCTCCTTCAGATTGTAAAATGTGTGTATAATAGGTCAGTAATGTAAGGAGACTCTATTATTTTCCAGTACAAGTCATATATTCTGTGTGAACCAATTTCTGATTTTTGGAACATAGAGGTTCTGCGAGAACAGTTGGACTTACCATATTTCAAGTAATTTCTGCTGTGAGGTCTATCAAGACATTGTGTGTGGATTGTGTAGGGATTATGCTACCCAGCATCTTCCAGGGAAAATCAGGGCTGACAAGATAAGCATAGCAGGCCACTATCACCATGCTATCATGTTAGTCTGTTAGTGTTGCATTTATTTCATTAGTTATTATACACCATAACCAGAAATTAAGCTGGTAGCAACATATCAAAACCTGAAGGTGCCATGTTTGAAAAAGTCAAAAAAGGAAAATTGCTGATAAATAACCATAAAGAAGCAATGAAATAAATTAGCAGAGAGAAGAGAGGAGCAATGAAAGTAAAGTGGGTGATATTTTCTGTTATGCAGAAAGAAATGATACAGCAGTCGAGCCATGACACTGAGGGTGAGGTGTGAGCAAGCAGACTGGGAAACAAATGGTTCAGAAGCTGAATAATGATCATTTCATCCACAGGAACTGCTGCCCCCTTCAGTCACAGGTGAACGAGTCCTGGAAGTCTGGACAGAGAACAGAAGCAAATCAAAGAATTTCTCTTAGACCTCCGGGCCAGAAAAGGTGAAAAATGAGGAAATGAAGTGTAAGATACTTGCTGTGGAGTACACCATCAGATTAGCTCACCTGAATTGGAGAAAATGTTAGGAAATTCTGCAAAAACCTTCCTGTCTCCTACAAAGATTTGTTGCAAACAGAACAGCATCCGCAGGGCTGCTTAATTCTCCCCAAGTGACCAGAGCTGCAACAAAAGAGCCCCATTAGATGCTGAGTGTGTGGGGTGGCCAGTCCTGTGAGTAGGATGGTGTCCTGGAGTGACTTTATGATGCTATATATCCCAATCGCCTGCTTAATGAAAAATATTAACTCTGTGTCTTTAAGCCGGCTCGAGAAGCCAGGAGCTATGTTTTGGTTTTCTTCGAAGGATATTTACATTCTTTTACTTATCAGCTGGCTATGTTGTGCTTCTGAGGAGAGAGCTCTGGCCAGCTGCTTTTCTGCAGTTGGATGCAGAGGGGACACTTTTACCTTTCTGTTCTTGTGAGCTTTCGCCCTGCTTTTATTCAGCCGAGGACTATTTGGACAGAGTTAAAACTTGCTTTTGGCTTTTTCCCTCCTCTGCCTGAGGCAAGGGAAGAAGACAGATTTTTTTTTTNGGTGCCTGCGTGCACCCCCCCAGCTGCTGGGTTTTGTTAAGTAAACAGCTTTTTTTCACTTTCCTCCAATAAATTCTTAAGAGGAGGGGAAGGGAGTTTTGAACCCTATCTTTTGCAGAGGAGGCTCTTCGAGTCTTCCTCCTAAGTTTGTCCAGACCATGACAGACAGTCAGTGTGGCTATGGAAAATCCAAGGTTAAATTCTATTTGCTCATATGATATCAAAAGTCTTCAGTGAATTTCCACAACATAAGTATCTATAAAATGGTATTTTATATTGTCTATCTCTGGATCGACAAGCACTGTGAAGAAGAAACAGAAGATCTTTAACAGATTAGAAAAAAAGTCTTGTTCAATTCCAGCAAAGGCCATTACATGCAGGACAGAGGTTCCACTTACTGTCACATACAACTGTTCATTTCCATGGCTCACCATCAACTGCTCAGTCATGGGTGTAATTTGTAGCAGAATACGGGATGTAGAAACTTCCAAAAAAAAAAAGTTATCCATCCTTTAGACTTACAGCATTTCCTTGTACTCATATTTCTTGCTTAAAGTTTTTTGCTGAAAATATCACTTTGCAGTTCTCAAGATTATCAGTGACGTTTTTCAATTAAAGGTAAGTTAAATGCATTGGGTACTTGTGCTCCTAAAACCTACAACAACCTCATGGTTCTTGTGACAAGCAAGGAGATAAAAATTTAATACTGGCACCATGTTTGTTTGTTTTTCTTCCCCAACAATTTTCCATTCCTTCATAGCACCCAAACACTACTTTGATTTATTTCTTTCCTCTGGGCTCAAAATCAGTCAGTTACAAAAATAGGATATATCATCTAAAACTTCTTCAAATATGTTGCTGACTGTATATTTGACAAAGTAGAAACAAAAAGTACAAAATTAAAGATACAGAGGCAGTAAAAAGATAAAGAAATTATGCTCAACACAAAAAAAAGAAATTCAGAAGTAAAAAAATTAAAAAGGGATGATGTGTTCAATTCTGACCGCTTGTAGCACAGACACATGCAGTTTTAAAAATCTGTTCTTGAGTGAAATGTAGCATAACTTGTGGAAATATGTCTGGTATTGCTGACCATGGAGAATCTCTAGCAATTGACATTAAATTATTGTGATAATAATTTTTACTACTAAAGAAATTTCTCATTTTCATCTTGAAACTTCAAAATATGTCAGTAGACCCTGTAACATCTGATTTTGTGAAGAATCTCTAAACAAAGCATTACTTGTCCTTAATGATTGGGATCTAGTCATCCTTTGAAAATCTTATTTATGCCATAAAGGCAGTGATCAGCTAGAATCTTTCATACTGAGGCTTGCAAAAAAATATGGAGAGGGTGAGTAAGGAAGTATTTTCTACTTTCAGGAGCAGAGCTGTGCTTAAAATAGTCAAAGATAGGATCTTTTAAAGAAGTCTTCAGGAGTTACCCAGCCAATTCATCTGTGGATGGGGGGCTCACTTTCAAACCTCTTTGAAAATCCCAGAGTTAATTATCAGTGCTTGTACAACTCTTTGAACCTTCAAGATGTTCTTGAAAAAAAAGGTAAGTGCGATGATGGTTTGTATTAAACACAGCTTGTAAATTATATAAATCACACTTTAAATCCCTGAATAGATTGATCCTATTCTGGGAGTTTTCCCTGTAGGACATGTATAAACAGATTCAGTTACAACTCTGCACTGCATAACATCATCTTGCTGGGCAAATCATTGAGAACTACAAAGGAAGAGAGACTCTGAACTGACCCTGAGGTAAACATCTGAGGGTTTCACCTCACTTTCAGCATCATGTTTAAAACACACAATTTATAGGATCTATTTAAGTTTTTCTGGTGAAACTAAATGATTGTACTTAGAGGTTATTTAAGTACTACTAATTCATGATCTGCCTAATAAAAGATTGAGGAGGAAAAGACTGACCCACAAAGCTCCTCTTCCTGAAGTCAGAAATACTACAGGTTAGCTGATGATTGGCATCTCTTAAGGTTTAAAAACTTCCAAACTGAAAGAGTCTAAAAAATAATATATAAAGTTAAAACTTGCGTGATTGGGACAAGAGAGAAAAGAGTTTACAGAAATAGATTATTTCAAGGTATTGTTGTCCTATAGCTTAGTTTTAAAAATCATTACTTTATAATACCACAGAAGTGAGTAATTTTCCAGTCCTTCTCTGACAACCTAGTTGCTACAAGGGGAATCCATTTTGTAGTGTTTTGAAGGTGTTGGGATGCTTAAATAGCATTAGCTTTTTGGCTTTATCACTGCTGCAACAGATGTGCTGGAGTCCAGAAAGGATGCTGACATTAGTCATTTGTGTGGAGCGCCGTAAAAATGACTACAGATGAACCACAGTACACACAGGGAAAAATATCCTTATAATCAGTGTTACAAAAACACTAAAAGGTTTTGAAGCTTCCCATTATGCTAGATAAATTCTAGTTATAGTAGGAAAGCCACCGTGGCCTCAAAGTTTGGGATTCAAGCAGATCATGTGGTCAAAGTGTGAAGGATAGAGGCACAGGAAGATGGTTACACAGGAGGTAGCTGGCAGAAGCAATCCCTCTTCACACCCTCTCCTAGAGCTCAGTCAGGATTACTCCTCTGGAACTACCCTTGCTTTGAATCAAAATATGAAACAAAATTCTCACTGAAAAAGGAGAAGTGAGAAGAAGGAAAGAATCTTTTACTTCAGAGGTGTTTTCTTTGATAACAAACTTACTTGATTTAAACACTTTTTCTGTTGTCTTCATAAGCCAGACTGGGTTGAGAAAAGCCAGCTTATTCAGGACATAGAGAAATAACAGACCTTTGATCATCACTTAATTTAAAATATGGCATTTACTGAATTGTCTGTTTGCTATGCAAAAACAACATTCAGTTATTATCTTTTAGCACCATTTAAGGTATTTTATTTCTCAAACCTATGGAGCTCTTGTGCTGAATTCCAACCTGAGGGCTTCTAACACAGCAATCACTCGTTATTTTACATATGCTCCCCTCGATATTCTCATGGTACAATTTCCATACTGCCTGCAGTTATATTCCAGAAACTACACCACAGATTTTTATGTCTGGGAGCTAAAAGGCCTTTGAATGGTGGCTCGTTCTTGCATATGTATGTACACTGTGCATGCAGTGAAAGAGCCATTTGAGCTTCTGTGACTTGTCATTTGTAGCAGTAGTGGCTTCTGGGTATAAACGACTCAGTATTACAAAGGTCTGCAGTAGGATGTTACTTAGCAAGTACCTAGTACTAAATATGGGCAAGACTAGTGGTTAAGTAAGGCCTTTCTCCAGAGAGATTGCTGCTAAAAAATGTATTAAGATGCCATTGCTAAGTATTTCCTAGAAAGGTATTATTTTGTTGACTGCATAATTGTAGTTCTCTGGCTCAGCTTCTGGATGTTCAAATTTCCAATGTATTTCACGTACATGGTGTGAGACAGCCGCTGCCACTCCTTTCCTCTAGAAATTTCTGTTTAAATAGGGGCAACCGAGCTGAGGGTATATCCTTGTGGTCAAGAAGGTCAGTGGTAACCTTGGGTGCATTAGGAAGAGCATTGCCAGCAGGTCCAGGGAGATGATCCTGCCCCTCTACTCAGCCCTGGTGAGGCACATCTGTAGAGCTGTGTCCAGTTCTGGGCACCTCAGGACAAGAGAGAAAAGGAGCTCCTGGAGCGTGTCCAGTGTAAGGCAACGAAGATGATTAAAGGAGGAAAGGCTGAGGGAGCTGGGCCTGTTCAGCGAGAGATGAGTGAGAGGGGACCTCACCAATGTCTGTCAGTGTCTGCAGGGAGGGGTCAGAGGATGGACCAGGATCTGCTCATTGGTGCCCAGCAACTGAACAAGAGACAAAGGCAGAAACTGATGCCCAGGAAGTTCCACCTGACCATGAGGAAGAACTTCTTTACTGTGCAGTGATCGAGCACTGGAACAGATTGTTCAGAGAGTTTATGGAGTCTCCCCCACTGGAGAAATTACAGAACTATCTGGACACAGTCCTGTGCCATGTGCTCTGGGATGACCCTACTTGAGCAGGGAGGTTGGACCAGATGAGCTACTGTGGTCCCTCCCAAGGTGACCCATTCTGTGATTCTGTGACAGTGAATCCTGCAAACTACCACATGTGTACTACCTGAATTATTTTTTTCTTGAATTCTAGTTAATTGCAGACAATTATTAAAATAATGACAATTAGTTGAAGGACTATACTTTTCCAATCCATTTTTGGTTCTAAAATTGGGTGATACCAATGACAGATGGGGTTTGTCCTTTCTATTACTGAAATTTAGAGGAAAGTTTGACTTGAACAAAATTTTTCAGTGTTCTGGTTCTTCTTCTCAAGGGAGCTGTGCCCAAATCACCAACTAATATCCTTACATTTTTCATTTAGGTTTGTTAGTACACCTTTCACTGGACATCTATCTAGCCTTTACACATAGTGTTCCTTCAGACCTTTTTGTCACTACAAAGACACACCAAGATAAGTGTAAATTGGATAGATTGATTCAGCATAATAAGAATCCATCATAAATCAAACAGCAGCAACAACAAAAAAAGGAAACAGTGTGCCTACATTACAATAAGCCTCCCTTATTTACAAATAAGCTACTACTCTCTTAAACCTTAGTTACTCCCACCTTTCATAGGAAATTGGAGTTTTGTTACAGAAACCTTTACACAGTGGCAAATCGTTTAAAGGCTCTAACTCCATTCCACTCAGCATAAACACAACAGGGGAGAAATTCTGGCTCCATTGCAGTCAAGGAAGAGGATGTGGGAATTTCAGCACCCTGCAGTCCAGAGTCATTTTGCTGACTTCACTGCAGCAATACTTCACACAGCAATGTTTGCAAATTAAGGTAACTTTTTTGAGTGATGCTTGGAAATGAGGCAACTAAAATGTTTTAAATTACTCTAAAATTGTTTGTATTGAAAACAAGTGTTTACTTTAAAAATACCTTATCAGATCCTAGTTAGCAGGGGTGGTAAGTACAAAGTTACAGAGAGAGTAGAAAATATTCACCGTAATAACTAGAAATTATAATACATTTCTAAGTTAGGTATCTTTGACTATACTGATGGTTTAATAGTGTAAAACTGATATTGTACTGTTGAAGTAGCAAAAAACAGCTTGAGTAGAGCCTGTCTGGTTTTCTGTTCCAGTTACAGGACTACAGAATAATTAATTTATTAACTTGGAAGTCAATTCTCAACCATTTCCAGATTTCTTCTGGAGGGACTAGCAGGCAATATTGAGCACTGGTGGAGCAAAACAGTGGTGGTGAGAGTAATAAAATACTGTAATTTGTGACCTGTCTTATGAATTAGGTAGATAGAAAAGGCTTGTGCAGCCCCACATCTTCCTGCATCATCATCCATTTTCTTCATGGTTAAGAGGCAGGCAGCCACCAGAAAATAAGGACAGCAGATAGTAATGATTATTGTCCATTCATTATGAATTTGAGTCATTTAAGAACAGTTATGCAATCTATGATACAACCAACCACTGGACTCATCTAGTCCCTCCCACACTTCTGCTGCTCTCTAAAAAAGAAAATACAACGTGAAATAAGGGACCAAATTGTGAAACTTATGATGGACAGAAGGCTAAGGGAATAAATTTCTGTTGCAATGGCATGAGAACTGCATCATGGTACAATAATGACATAAGTACTGTGTTATATCACAGATGCAAGCAGCATCATTTTGAGTTATGACTGTACTTTATTTTGACATGAGAATAACACTGTCCAGTCATGGCTAATCTGGATTCAAACCAGCCATCCACAGAAGACAGCTTCTACTATAAGCAATTATTAATTCCCCTATTCATCTAATCTCACTCTAGAAGATTTTTCTAAGTAGAGAACAGCCTTGCTTACGGCAACATTGTGTGTTTTAAGTAAAATGGAGGTATTGCGAAACCCTGCTCCTTTTTAAGAATACAAAGCACTTCTCATTCAAGCCAGAGTTTCCATGGAATCACAGAATGATTTAGGCTTTAAGGGACCTTAAAGAACGTCTTGTTGCAACCAATCCCTTGAGTGCATCCAGCCAGCCAATTCCTTATTTCCTGAGTGGTCCAGCCATCAAATCCATGTCTCTCCAGTTTAGAGACAAGGATGCTGTACAGGACAGTGTCAAATGCTTTGCACAAGTCCAGGTAGATGACATCAGATGCTCTTCCCTTATCTACCAGCATTTTAACCCCACAACAGAAGACCTTAGCAAAGCCATGTTGACTGTCACCAGTCACCTCCTTAGGTTCCATGTGCCTTACCATAATTTCCAGGGGAAAACATCTCCATAATCTTTCAGGGCACCAAGGTTAGAGTGACTGACCTGTAAGTCCCCAGGTCTTCCTTTTTTCCCATTTTAAGAATGAGAGTTTTGTTTCCAGTCAGTGGGAACTTCACTGGACTGCCATGACTTCTCTAATGGGAGCGACAGTGACTGAAGCACTTCATCTGCCAGCTCCCTCAGCACCTGTGGCTATGGCATCAGATCCTATGGATTTGTGCAGCTTCAGGTTCCTTAGATGGTGTCAAATATGATTTTCTGCAGCAGACAGTTCTTCTTTCTCACAGTTCCTGCCTTTGCCTTCTGTGACTTGGGTGGTGTGGTTGGTAAGACCAGGGCACAAAAGATAGTGAGTACTTCAATTTTCTCCACAGCCCAGGGAAGCAGGTCTCCTATTTCCTTCTGGAGAGGATCCACATTCTCTCCAGTCTTCCTTTTATCACCAACATACCTATAGAATGTTTTCTTTTTTTCCCTTGATATCCCACAGCCAGATTTAGTTTTATACAGGCTTTGGCTTTCCTAACCTGATCACTCACTGCTCCGACAATTTCAAGTTTTGACAGAAAGCCAAAGTATTTGGAAATTGGAGTGGCTCATTTGTGACCATTTAATGGACATTTGGTACAGACAAAATCTAATTTGTAGTGGCCTTTAGGTTTTATAAAGTTCTCTTGATTATTTCTTATGAAACTAACTTCAGGGATATGGAGATTTCATGCTGAGACATAAAAAGAATAGCCACTGATTAAGGGTATACTGCAAACAATACTTTTGCCTTAGTGGTATTTTATTGCTCACCTGTGTTTATAGAGATTTTTCTGCTTTTCTTCTGAAGTAGTTTGCAAAAGGCCTTACTGTATTGCTTGTTGAGTTAATGGGCTTGCTTAATCATCATGGTTTGGAGAACAACAAAGGAAACTGCATGTGTCCCAATTTATACTGCAAATGGAACAAATGTCTTCTGTAAGTATAAAAGGATCATTTCTTTTAAAGAATAAAGCCCTTTGAAACCAATTAATAGTTGACCTACATAGTAATGCACATATCTCCATGTTTTCTCTCTTTTTTTTTTTCATGAAATGATTTTTCAGTAGCAGAAAAAGAGTAAATAACTATGTGTGATCATCCACTTCTACAACAAAGATTTTGAGGTGAAATACTCAAACATTTTTTTGCACCATTTCTATAAAATTAAGCCCATTTAATCTTTTTAACCTGCTACAACAGAAGCTGAAGAAAATAGGCTGCAACAAATCTTTCCCTGCCTAACAGCTTCCTTGGTGTCTTTGTACAGTGCACAATGGCCAGTGAGAACTTGAAAACACACAGACTGAATCTTTCATTCTAAAGATCCAAATCCCCAAAACATTTGTCTAGCTGGAAGCATTTTCAGTCTGTGATTCTTCAACACACAGGCAGGGGAGTTATATGGAGGCTCATGGGGAGCAGCATTGCACTTGCACAACATTTTGTTTGTTGCAACATCCTTATATCATTACCATCCTTGCTTATAACTCCTGATGTGTGTCATTACTATTCTTGCTTACAACTCCTGATGTGAGAAAAGAAACTTGGAAATATGAATTATGGATTTAATAAAAACATAGTATGTATACTGGGACAGAAGCAGCGTGTTAAAGGGATAGCTACTGTGCTAGCTAGTTTAGTGGCTGCAAAATCAAGGAAAGCAAAGCAAGAGGGGCCTGGCACTTTATTGTACATGTAGCATGAAAGAACAGCAAATGGTGAGATTTTGGCCAACAGGTGTGCTCTGTATGGCTGCTTAAAAGAAAACTCTCAGCCTATCCCAAAATGTGAGCGTTTGTGTTGGTCTCACCTTGTAAACAGCTGAAACTCCTGAGCTGATCATAACAGAATGTGCTCATGCTATAGGAAGTCTAATGTGAATCTCTTCCTGAAGGGTTTTTTTTTAATTAGAAACATAGATGTGTGCTAAACTGCTGAAACCAGGCTTTAGCGCTCACAGGACGAAGAAAAGATCAAGATCAAGAAAAATATCTATACTCTAACACCGAGACTAAAAGTCTGAAGCAAAATGAGGAAAATTAAAGACCGAACCAAATGTCACTCCACAAAACACGACAGGGGAGAAAGGGTACAGAATAATAGTGGCATATTCCTGTGTTGGTCAGGAATATGGTCTGGAAACCGAAAGGAAGATGCTAAACACAAGAGTCATGAAGTTCTGTGACATCTGTCCAACATGAAAAGGGGAGGACAACACTTTAATTACTTTCCAAAGAGAGGTTATTACATTTACAGATGAGATTTATATTCTTGCCAGGACTGGCAGGTAACTGAGCCTGGTGATGTAGGCCTATATATCAGTGGAAAGAAAAGTGCTTCTGTTTTCCAACAGTCATTTGATCCAAAATTTATCTCTCTCCACCAGTTTTACCCCTATTGGGTCTAACCGAATGCTTTTGGTGCTAAATCTGATCACCATTTTCACAGTATCTTTGTGTTGCTTTCAAGCAACTGTTAAATGAGTGACTCAAAAATAAACCTGTTACACAGACCACAGATGTACAGATGAATGCAACTAAGAAGACACCTCCATTCAGAAGGAAAAGGAAATTTATGAGCTGGCATTAAAGACAGAACAACTAAGTCATTATTTTCAGCATTATATGTACAGATATGAAAAATGATATGGCCCTTGTACAAGATAATCCCTAAGTATTTAAATGGGACTGTACAAATCCATACTCTTTGTTCTGCCCATTTGTAGAGAGGTGACTACCCACAGTATAAACTAGTGCTTTCTTCTCAGCTTTCCTCTTGTCTTGCTGATAACATTCTTTGTTCAGTAAATGGAGCCATATTTTACAATTAGACTGCAGACTTCCCTCTATTTCAAAGGGATGCAGCACTGCCAGCTTTGTATTTGCATTACATAGCCTTCAAATACAATTTTTGGATCACTGCACCCTGAGCTTATTTTCACTTTGAACCATTGTCTCCTCATTTACCCTTCCTAATATTATCTGTAAATTATTCTTTTGGCATTTTGTGTTATATGAAACCATTACTCACTGTCAATGATCTCTACCTGACTCAACTGCTTTGTCAGACATTTACTGCTCAGTCTCTCTATGACTGTCTTCTACGCTGGATTACTATTAAAATTAAATAATAGTATTTTCTGTTGATATATCAACTATAGGATGCCTACACACGACTTCATCCGTATCAGCTGCAGAGAAAAAATGCAATAATTATTACACAGACTATAGCAATGCTTTTTAATATTTCAGGGCATCTGTTTTCAACCCGCAGATTGGGTGTTGCTTTTGAGACACTCACAAAAGTTAAGTAAGAAAAACTAGCATATTTTCTAAGCTCAAATTCCCTACACAGACATGTATATCACCACTGATGCTTTCTCAGAGGTCCATAAAAAGATCCAGCACCACTGGTTTAACGTGAAATGTAAAAAGGAAAGACTCATCAAGTAACTGAAGGAAAGTGCTTATGCAGCCAATGGAAATTGAATAAAATTTCAGTGAATACTAAACCTGCTCCGTGAGGAAGCAGAAAGGGATCTCTGAAGGCTGAACTGTTCTAAAAATTGCATTTAAATTTCTTCCAGAAGACTCTGCCACCGGTAGAAATATGCTTCATAATCCCCTCCTTTGCCAGCTGTAACTCCTGTATGCCAAGACAAAGTCATTTTGGGTTATCTCCCTAGAATTTCTTCCAAAAGTAAGGATTAGCTGGAAGCTTTTCAAAAGATAACAGACAGAAGTTTTTATGTTCTTGTCCTTTGCAATAGCTGGTTTTTAATTATAGTTTATGACATACAAACCATTGAAACATATATATAAATTTTTCATACTGCAAGTTTAATACTGCAAGCTCCTACACCCTTTTAAACTGAAATGATAACCCATGTTACACACTCTCCACTCTTCCATGCTGAGATGGTTAATGGGAAAGTAGGGAAGTGATGGGATAGACATGGAAACTCTTCATCCCAGAGAGTCCAGGACTTTATCCACACAACTGGTGTTACTTGTTTTAGGCTCACCACTCCAGAGGTAAGGAGCATGACACAATGTTTATTTGACTTTGGAAATCTGACTTACTTTATTTACCTACCTTCTGATTTTCCTTCTGTTTACAAACATAGCAAGACACGAAAGTATGTCTTCCCAGCAGCAAGTGACAAAAAAGAAAGGATAGTACCTATGTCCAAACCACTTGTGCTCCTGCAACTTGGCCTTCTTCAAAATCGCTCAGCAGAAATAGCTGCTGCTGAATACATCAAATCTGGGGCATTTAATGAAAAACACCAAGGCCTTCAAGTGCAGATGAGATATTTTGACGCTTGTTTCCTTAAAAATGTGAGGGGCTTTCAAACCTCAGAGGGAGAAATCAGCATCATGTGTTGTGGCCGTTGCTATGGTAACCATACTTTTTGCTTTTATTCAATAACAGTGTGAACGAGCTCTTAAGCCTGTGCAGCAACATGACCTACTGAAGACTAAATTGCTGGGGTTCTACATACTTATGCACACTTTCTTTCTTGTTACATTTTCCCCCAAGCATAAATGGATCTTAGCACAAAAGTAAAGATTTTGACCAGCTGAATGCTTTGCACTGCTTGCTGTGACTCTCACTTTGCAGTTCATAAAAATAAGAGGCAGGCAGCTATGGAAAAGTAGGGGGGTCTTCATCAATCCAAAATTTTCTTTTTTTTTTTTTTTTTATAAATAATAGGAGCGAAAGCTTGATTTTCCAGCAAGCAAAATTCACTTGCATTCAATCATATTTTTCTTCAAGATTTAAAAAGAAAATCCATGTTGAAGCACTTCAAGATGCATAAGGATATTTTCTCAAATGTTGACTATCAAACAGTATTTTTATTAATAATTCTTTGTGTCACAGTAGCACATATAATCTCTACTCTGTATTGGCTCCATTGAAGACTCTGCACACACACAGAAAAGAAGAGCTTGTAGGAAAAACCTGAACTGCAGAACTTCAAAACTTTTTTCTACTTGCTTGTCTTTCAGAAGCCGGAGGAAGGGAGTAGAACTGTAGTGCAGCCACTGAGGTAGAGATACAACTTAAAAACCTAGATATCTTTTGCATTCTATGTAAAAGGATAAGTAACTCAAGTTTTATCAGCAAGGACTTTCCAGGGATTCCAAGAACTTTGTTTCCATTTCTCCAGCACATTTTTGAGAGGACAAATGAGTATAGATGGGTAATCAAATCTCTGTCTGGGGGAGGAATTAAGCAGGAAGCAGCTTCTGATGCTGACATGGTTAGTGAGACACGTTTGAATCCCAAATTCCTGTAATATGTATTTTCATCCCAGAGCTGACAAAAAAAAGCCCACTCAGAAGTGGTTTTCATTTCCTGCCTGCAGGAAACGCAGCTTTACCTTCTCTCGCACTTCTGCAACGTGTGATGTGCATCTGTTGAGCTACTCCAGTAGAGGCAGGACTGCAGCCAATTTTCCCATATAGACCATGATCATAACACAGATTCTTGGTTTATTGAAATATTTATGAGAATTCCATCAAGAACTCAGTCGATCAATATCCAAATCCTCCCTATTTCAGAGCCTGGCTCCCTCAGACATCAGTGGTTTAGGTGTCTAGTAGATGTCTAGATACTTCTAGGGTCTTGCTCAAAATGGCTTCAATTGACTTTGGATCTAATCACAACATTTGGGTAAAAAATTAAAACTCGATACTACCCAGAGAAGTTGTGGATGGCACCATCCCTGGAAGTGCTCAGGGCCAGGTTGGATGGGGCTTGGAGCACCCTGATGTAGTGGAAGGTGTCCCTGCCCATGGCAGGGGGATTGAAATTGGATGATTTTTAGGGTCCCTTCCAACATAAAACTTTCTATGATTCTGTGATTGCTTAAACTTTCTACACGTTGTGTTCTGTGGGGAGAAAAGTATTTTTACAGTATAACAGTGGAGTAATGAACTTTGCAGAACATTTAACTGTTAGCTCATTGGCTTAAGAAGAGTCAAATCTGAATGCCAAGAAATTTCTCTTAATTGGACAGGTGTCTTATAAAATAGACAAACATCTTCTTATTGAATCTGCCTTAAATATTGACAGTTATTTATAAATAAAAGACAATCTTGGGAAGATAACAGCATAGTGGATTTAATAAGACATTATAATATTGTTGTAGCTATTTGTCAATAAATGAATGACAAAACACTCGGAGTGGAACAATCAGAATTGCTGAGGACTGGGCTGGCTGTTCCCATGCATTCAGTATGAATTTGGCCTAACAAAGAAAAAAAAAAAAAGATATTTTTGAAAATTTTACTCCTGGTGTGAGTTTCTCAGTGTCTCTTCACTTTCATTTCCCCAGAAGCTTTATTTCCATGGCCAGCATTTTACTATGGGGTTTGTATTCCAATATTTGAATCAATGCTAAATGGTGTTTTACTTTCCGAGGAAGAAACCTACACATGGAATGGTCCATGGGCTTGGTAATTACCACATTGGTGGTATCACCTAGGAAATTTTTCTGACACTGAGAAATGTCTTATTTATAACAGGATTTTGCAATACTTACAGAAATGGGACAGAGTTTCTTTAGCAAGCATTACGCATCATGGCTTTAAATAAACCAGGAATTTTTTGACCCAGGATCCTTTCTTTTCTTAATGTTGCATCTATATTTGTACATGTATTTGTAGATGTTGCTGGAACTTCCCCTGCTGCTATTTCATTTTCTCCTGCTTCTTTTGTTTTCCCCAAGAAATTTGACTATGTTTATTTCAAGCAATATAGGAGTTAATTTCTCAGTACTTGATATTAGGTAGCTCGTCCACACCTGTAAACTTTTCAAAGTACCTTTATTCATGGTAGACCCTGACCTTGAAAATGACAAGAGATGAACTTATATGAGCATTTTTAGGATTTCAAGGACTTTTTCTGTCCCAAGTTTGGCTAATTTTTGATGATGATGATGATGATGATGGTTGTGTGATCTGAGATTACTTTCCAGAAACTTCATAGTGGATCAGCTGAATTTTTTATTTTTAATAGTTTCAGTATACTCTATATTTACCTTTATTTCAAATATCACCTTTTTTTTTTTAATTTTTATTGCAACTTGGCACAGAACAGAACAGAACAGAACAGAACAGAATTGGGGGTCATAATTCCAACTTTCTTTTCCTGAAAACACACAGATAATATATTTGGCAAATGTCAGATATTTTCAAATATATTTCAGCAAAAGAAGAGAGAAAAATGGACCTTTCCTGTAGACAGTTTCATTTTTTGAGAAACTGGAGTTTTTTAATGGAGACAGCTGAAAAATCTCCTACCTGCTCCTAAAAGAAAATAGGCAGAAAGTGTGTACTGAAGGAAGCGCAGACATTCAATTTAGAAAAGAGCACAGAATCTTCTTGGTTACCTGCAGATTTCCCAACCAGCAAATCACAGCTATTCAAAGGCAATTTGAACACGGGTGTATGTACGAGGTACTGCCTTACAGTAATTGGCATTACCCCATTTCCCTCCCTTTAATCAATTGCATTGTGTTGTGCATTAAGGAAAATACATTTTTCCTTACTGTCTTCCAATAATTCCTTAATTTAAGGTTCCCCATTGCTCCTGCTCCCTGTGATTTGAATTCACACTGTTGGGAACAGCAGGGTCCTGTAGCTGGTTTGTGCAGGAGGCACAGTCAAGAACGAAGGTGTAACACGTCGTGTCCCAGTGGTTTTCCTGCCTTGATGCAACAGCTTATAGGATGATTTGTTGGAGGCAGAATGTTTTACATAAACTATTTCCCCTCCTCAGAACACCATTATAGTTTCCCCTCTCTCTATTTTCCACATGCCACTTTCACCATGGCAGAATGTGAACACCTTCCTACAGTGCATGAAAGAATACGAGCAACATCTGTCGCAGGTGGTTTGTTCTTTGTCTCGTCTTCTCCCCAGAGAGAGAGCTCTGTGTGCAGTGGATAGGAATATAAATAATAGATTATCCCTCACTTAGTCAAACCAGGGTGGAAGAAAAAAAAAAAAGAAAAGGTTTTATATAGACTGAAATTTGTTTTGCTGCTTTTCCTAAGTGAATTGTTAAAAGGAAAGTCGGTGGCATATGAAACTTTCTATTCAGCTGCAGGTGAAGTGTTTAGGTTTTGAGGAACAGACAAAAGAAATGGGAAATGAAAGGTTAGATTCATAAAACTTCGTGGAGAAGATGCTGGCAAAGCAAAAGCGTGTTCATGCTTAGCAACTTAATGATTACACTAGCCCAGAACATGACATACTCAAGTCACTGCACATCTGGGTTCCAGATGATTCTCATGGATTAATTCACTGTTCAGGGAAAAATGGAGCAGTCCTAAGGGGAAGTAGTGAAAGGTCTTCTCCTCAGAGTTTATGGCACTTTCTTAAGACAGGATATCCTCTTTTTTTTTTTTGTGATTTTACAAGGGATGGCTCTTTTGCTTTCCATCCAAAATACTGAGTAATGCATTAATAATTTCAAGATGACTAGAATCACAGTTATTCTGGTGCATATTTTATGTAGTTCCAGAATTTATATATAGAAGGAATTATGATGGTTTTAGGTAAACCCTATTTATCTCCTACCTTTTGGCTTATTCTTCAGGAGTTCTTGCATTATTGCCATTTTTTTAAAGCATTTGCTTATTAGTAAATAGTAACTTAAACTATTTTTCAAGTTGTATTGTTGTATTATGGTTATTATAATTCTCCTGGTTCTGAATCAAAGATTTTCCTCACAGGGCGAATTCTTCCTAGGAGGGATTCTAATGCCAGACAGGATCAGGGATGATATAATTAGCACACCTTGGTATTCCCATAAGCTGCTCTGATTTACACCTCCAGCCAAGTGACACTCTGAAGTGCAGGAAATTGCTTCTTACTATCAAAAGCAAGTAGTTCTCTGGGCAGTGGAGCAAATGAAAACTTCTTCCTGATGAACTGCTCTGCACCTTTCCTTTATTTCTTCTCTGACTCCAACACCAGCATCTCCATTTCTGCCCAGTATTCCTTGGATAGCTCCATGAGCAGCAGGCTAAAGTCAACATGACAGTAAAGCTAAGGCTGGTTGGGAGCTCTTCATGTGCTCATTTATCAGCTGAGCCCCTTCTGCTTTTTCCTTACTGATTTGAACCTACTTCTTCTACTTGGTTGCTGAGATCCACATAAATTTAATTCTCTCTTAAATAATGGTGTTCCTGTGAAATTTTGGTTGAAAGTAACAAGTGTACTCAAAGATTGTTGGGGTGAGGTGACCTAACAGATGAGTAAATTAAATTGAATTCTTTTTGCTTGCACAGGAAAATAGTCTATAAAGGGAAATTATTTCAACTAAACCACCTCCAAGCTAATCTACATTTAAAAAATGAATGTCAGGATGTCAGGTGCATATTTGTGGCACTGGAGGTTATAGTGTTTGGGGTTCCGTTTTGCCACTTTAACACTTAAAAAAACTTTATTAAACTCAGCTTTCATTCTAACAAGTTAAAATGACAGCTATGAAAGGACACTGTCTTGATATAGTGGAAAGAAACCCGAACATCACCACAATGTGCTTCCTAGTATTGATGTTAAGTTTCCAGTTCTTCTGGTCACTTCCTCTCTGACCCTGAGCAAGGCATTAGAAGATCTGAAGTGAAAAAAAGAATGAAAAAGTAAAAATAGAGACAGAAAAAAACCCAGCAGCTATGTCAATATATCTACGCATAACTACCTTTCAAATTAAATACAACTCAAATTCTGCCAGCTGGATGTAGCATTTCTCTTGAATTGGAGAGCAAGTCTACATCATTGTAGATGTGCTTTTCTTCTGAAAGAACTCCATTCTTCCCCTTCCAATGTGAATTTAGTGGAACTGTGTCACTCCAGGCTGCTGCCTCAGTCATAAGTCTCTCATATCACATCTAATTTCTGTTCTCTATTTTTTAGTTCTATATTTTTCCACAATTTAATAGCAAAATGTTCTCTTACTTTGCTAAGAACAAGGATATTTATTTACCAAAAAAATTGGTGTGTTGCAATCATTAGTAATACATAGACTCTTGCTCCTCTGACTGGGATGTCTGGAAAGAGAAGGGACGATGCAGGATGTATCCTAAATATGACAATCAAAATATATTTTGACGTCCCTTCTCTCTCTTTTTCTTCCCCTGGGCTTCACAAATGTATTACCTCAAAAGGGGGGGAGCTGATTTTATTATTTTTTCTAATTTTTCCCTATGATTATTGCATATTTTTCAGAGCAGAGAGACTGTTACTCTAAAACAATAATGTCATGGAAAAAAATTGGACAAAGCAGAATTTTCCTAAAATATTTTTCACTTTTTTAGTAGCCTGTGTATTCCATCCATAAAGACATTGTTATTACACACTAAGTTCTAGGACATAGAAACAAGGATTATATTCACTCTGGATAACAGAGAGGTTTCTGCTGTTACTAAATCTTATTTTAAAATACAGAACCCCCCAAGTCTTTGTGGGTCTGGCATTTGTGAATCTCAGTTTGGATACGTCCTTGGCTGCTCTCGGGTCAACGCCTTTAAATTGCAGTGCTAACCCGAATACAAATGACAGTCCCACACTCACAAATACAAGGAGTCCCAAGTGCACCTTTTTTTTCCCTCCATTTACATTCTGATTACAGAAAAACATAATTTCCAGTGTTAACATCAAATATCCTCAAGCAATATAAATCTTAATTACTGTATGCTAGAAGTAGTACTAACAAATGCATGAAGTACTTTACAAGGACCAAGTGTGTCCCCACGTACACGTAAAGAATTTCAGCTATTTCTTTCCTGCCGTTAACAAGACCTAAATCTGTTTAATGGTGAGTAATCTCTAGGAAGCAATACAACGTGGATAATTATTCAGACCTCTTCTTTTAACATTCACACTAGGTCTGACTTCTAGTGAACTGATGATCTATGAGTGACACTCGTCATTTAAAATTATTCATAGAACAACTTAGGCTGAAGTTGTGAGTCTGGATGATCCCGGATGCTGGGAAGTCAGGTGCAGAGACGTTTCAAAACTGCTCAGCAGAAATCCATCACCAGCTCATTTATGCAGGAAAAAGCTTTAAGGGAAAGACACTTGAAATATTTTAATCAGAGTTTGTGTTTCTGCAGGCGGAGAAAGCAGATAAAATGGCACTGGAAATGAGAGTTTCCCCTCCTCATGTTAACAGCAGAAGTGACTGAAATGTCACTCGACTCAACTCAGCTTCCTCAAGCCCATCAGCCAGAAACAAATGATAAAGCAAGACTTTCAAATTCACTTCTAATTGTTTTGAATTTCTTATGTTTGTGAGGACAACATTTACATCTTCCTGGATTTGCAGGCAGTATGACAAGAAAGTAACAGCAGAAGTCAAAACACTCAAAATGGTATATACATATTCTAAAGTTTCTAATATTTAATTATTTTTAATTTAAGTTGATCTAAAGAAGTAGTGAGCATGAGTATTTTTGTCCTCAGATAATCTCTTTGAGCCAATAGTGTCTGGTTGCAAGGAATGACAAACTCTGTTTTATTTTAAGTAATTTCTATGCAGTCCAATGGTTGATTAATCACAAATTATTTGTTCCGACTATTTTTGAAAACCTTGAAAAGAAGAAAAGTTCATCTACAACAAGTACTCACAAGAATTTTTAGCCATTTTAACCTTTATTGGTAGCAGACAGAACATGCTTCTCTGCTCCAAAGCTTTTCAGCACCTCACTTAAAATAACAAATTGTCCTCTTCTGCCCTGGGATTGCCCAGACCGATATAGGGATAAATTGCTCCTCACAACCTGGGGACATTTCCTTTGTCTCTTTGGCCTAATCCACTACCAATCCTGTCATTATCATTCACTGAAGAAAATGTCACAGCTAATGTACTGTAAGACCATGATTTTAATTCAAAATCACTGTATGGACACTTCTTCTTTACTACGGGCTATACATCCATACACATGAAGTCTTTATCCACACATATAAAAAAAGTGAGTTCATTGAAGATTCGTGGGTACTTACAGAAGAATGTCTTTGCAGGATGAAGTACCCAGAAATATGTTAAATTCTTCTGAATTCCCCTCCAGCACTGCAATGTATCCCTGCCACATGGACAAGCATGACAGGGCTCCAAGAACAAGAGTGGCTTGGCAGAGGCAAAAATTTGGTATCAAGACCTCTAGACTGTGTTTATTTAATGTAAACTAGAGTCTAGATTTTATATTTAATATAATTTTTTAAAATTTCTAATTGTTTTGTGAATCAGCATCACTAAATCATCATCATCAATCAGTCAAAATCAGCAGTGGCTGATACTTCAGGAAATTTTGACATTTTGGGAACAAAATTAATGAAAGCAAATAGGAGAAAGTTTCTGAAACGTTTCCTTTAGATTTTGTCCATCCCCATTTGAAATTTATAACTTGAGAAGCTAAATTTAGGTTCCTATATTCAAAATCTCAAGTAAGCGGACAGATTTAAGGAAGACTCTTGATTTTTTTTCCCCCTGTTCTCAGCTCCCACCGGTCTGAGGGGGAGTTGCCTGCTTAGCAATTCTCAGGGTCAAGTGCTAAGACAAGAAGGTTTCCATTTTGTGAGCGAGTTTGATACCCTGGCAATCGTGTGCGCTGGGCCCATCCATCTTGCCCACGAGAGATACGAGCCCGCAGAAATCTCCACCTTTAGCATTTCCTGCCACGGCTCGTAGGCTAATCCCTAATGGCCTGTAATTCAATACCTGCTCTTGGGGGGGGGGATTTGATGGCCATTACAGCAGCTCCTTGCTTGGTTGAGTCGTGGCTCAGCCGGAGTTTTGCACAGCTTGGCAGCTCCGTCCCTGCTCGGGAGAGGACCGAGTTCCGCCTCGCCGTGGTCAGGCCTGAGGTAACTCAATAACGAAGTGAAACAGTCCGGTGCACCAGGCTGGGCAACCATATGGCTGGGTTTGTATCTTGGCTACTGGAATTACAATTTCCTCTGTATCATTTCCACCTGAAGATATAATAAATTGGCTCGGGATTGCTCACCTTGGGAAAGCCATCCAAGCTCTTACTTTGTGAAGAAGCACAAAACTAAGCAAAGCTGCAGCTCTGTTTCATTACCAGCATTTTGCTCAGCTTTAATATTAAAACATTTCCTTTCTGCTTTTATCTTTCAGTTGTCACCTTCCCTAGCAAGGCACCATTTTCTTTCATAAGGGCTTTAGAAACAGTGCCAATTTGTTTCCACCTCCTCTCTGTACAGCTGTGATCTTTAATCCCTGGTATCAATCTCTTTTTCTGTGGTTCCTGCCTCACTCTGTAACCCTCGAAACCTTGGAGCAAATGAGTCTATTTTTGTCTCTGGAGATTTGGTGGCAGATAACACAGTTATTAGAGACATCTTTTTCTTGCTCTAATAATGATGATCTGCCTTCAGTAATTTTTCCATGCCTAAACTGTCAGTGTGGCTGGAGGGACACTCTGACATGTTTTTCCGGGGTGTGTAGATTGCTACCTCCCCTTTTCCTCCCCACCCCCTTCTTTTTTTTCTTTTTTTTTTTTGCCTTCTTCTCTCTGATATATTTATTTATTTCAATTTTTGTTTCATCCAATCCCCTGGTATGACTTATCCATTCATGTGTAATCTATAGCTGTCAACATTTACACTAGGCTGCTCAAATTTATTGCTGACCACTGATAGGGCTATAGTTTCATTTTGGTCAAATACCTTAAGCTCTCCCACATTCCCACGGTGTATTTCTTATGCCAGTGCCCCAGGAAAGAAATCCCCACTGCAGCATTTGTGCAGCTTTCCTGGATTGTGGCACAGAGATATGGAATGAGATTGGGCACGCTGGGAACGACCTATTATCGTTTTCTCTCTCACAGGACCACAGCTGAGTGTGAGCTGAGGAAAGAGAGGATATCTCAGGTGATGACAACCCCCGAATTTATAATACCAGGGGATGAAAGCCACATTTGCAAAGTCCCACAGGCAACTCGTGCAATCTGAAGGATGTGAGGTGTGTGATGTGATGTAGGGGATGTATGTGATCCATGAGATCCAAGTGGAAAGCTTCATTTAATATTCGAACTGCAACACCATGAATTATCTTCAGCTTCTGAGGGTGAGCTTTGGATTGCACTCTCTTGCCCATGGATGACAGGGATTTTATTATGAAAAGATAATATTAAAAACCCCCAGAAAACAGGAACTCTTCTGTGATGCAGTTTCCAACATGAAGCCATCAAGAACCTGCCACGTTTCTAATCAAGTTGGCTGCTTAAATATTTTCAAAAAAATCTGTTTGGTTTTGATTGGTTTTAATTTTTTTTCACTACATTTTCACAATCTTTTGTAAATGTAAATCTTCTTGGCTGAAAAGAAAACCAATTCTTGAAGAATACTTCTTTTCTGAAAAACGTGTTCTCAGTTTTCAGTCCAAATATGGTTACTTAGAAGTTCACTTTGTACTTTGAAAAAGTAATATCGTTTTGTATCATATCCTTTAATACCTTTTATTGCTAAGTGCGTAAATTTAGCATTCACGGGAACGAGAGCTTAATTAAATGGTAAAAGTAAATGGTATGTGAGGGAAATGAGTTTGGTTGAAAAGACAAACTTCAAACAGTCAAAAATTATTCATAAGAAAAAATAAGACATTGGAAGAGCCCAGAGAAGCTTTCTGGAGAAAAGGGTCAGTCAGTGCTAACACCTGAGAACTCCTGCCTGGAACAGTCCTTCACTTCCACAGACAGAAACAGGTGTCTCATAGATTTCACTGTTTTTAAGAGAGTTCAAGAAGACACAGAATCTTAATATTTTCCCAGTGCAGTCACTAAAAATAATTTTATCTTCTGATGATGTACCTTTTGATTTTGAATAGCTTTTGTCAGAAATTAAACTTTGGGTCTTTAAAATTTTTTCCCCTAACTTTCTATGTCAGAGAAAATTAAATAATTTTTTTTTTCTCTTTTGCTTAGGTCCAATAGCTCTTTCAACAGTGATTCTGCACTCAACGTTTGGCTGGGAGTGGAATTTTAATTTCCTAATCAGCCAAAGTGAGCCGTGCTGTTCAGACTTCATTTTAGTCATCTCAGGAATTTAGTAGGTTAAGACCATTTGTGTCTCAGTGGGATGCACAGCTCCTGACTCACATTTTGTAGCGCCACAGTTGGATCCCTGCCACTTTATGTTCGCAGCCTTCCTTGACCATTCATTGTATAAGTCCCTGGTTTGCACAAAATTCAGCATCTAGGATGGGCACTTGCACACATCAGCTTATCACATGGAGATGGAGGATGCTGCACAGTCCTCCTGTCAAATGCATAATTGCTTTTACGGTACTTGCATACTCTTCACATCTTGTTTTCACCTCCACTTACCTCCCTGAACAGCTGATCCGTCACTGTCCTTGCAACCGAGACTTGTACTTGCCCTTTGTTAAAGATCTGGGGTTTTTTATAAAAGCTGCTCCCCGTCAGAGCTATGAGAAACTTTTTTTTTTTGAGTTTTTTGGGTGGTTTATTTTGGATGGCTTGTCTTGACTTCTCCAGCAGAATTTCTCTTTAATTGTAATGTACTTTAAGTATATAATGCCATGTGTTGCTTCTGCATGAAGTGTGCTATATAAATGTAAATCAGCTAATTAATTCATAACAACAAGTATTATAGCAACACATTGACTGTCATGCTCTGCAGTTCTCCAGTTGAACACTGTGTATATGCTTTGTTAGTAGAGGAATTGCAAGCAAGAGGGTCAATAATTTTAAATCTAAGTAGCTTTGGCTGTTTATGCAGACCTGCAATTGTTTATCTGGAGTCTGTACAGATTAAGAGGCCAAAGCTTCCACTCTCAGCCCTAGTTCATAGAGTCATAGAATGGTTGGGGTTGAAAGGTACCTTAAAGATCATCTCATTGCAACCCCACTGCCATGGGTAGGGACAAAGTTGATGACCTTTTGTGTAAATGTGGGAGAAATCACCTATTTGGATGTTTTTGAACATCATCTATTTATGAAATGTGGATAATGACTCCTTTTCTTCTCTGAAAGAAACGCAGAGACCTATGGATAAATTGGCTTTTGTAAGTGGAAATACTGAACATGATCTAAATTCTCAATAAATCACTCTGAGTTCAGCTTTATCATTCTTTGTAACAGAATGTTACAAAAACTGGCAAAATTACACTAAAATTACTCCTCTATTTCTCAGCTGTTTCTAAATCCAGTCTGCCTACAAGATCTAACATTCTCTGGAGTTGCAGCAAGCTTTATGAAAGCCACTATCTGACAGATACAAAACATGCTCCCTTCCGAAACAGGCTGCATGTTAATAGCTAACAGCATGGAGTACCAATCTTTGCTCAGAAATGTGAAATTTTTATTTAAAAAATTTGATTTTAAGCTGCTCACTTTAAAAGTGAAAGATTACTCTGAATGCATGGAATTCCTTTCATATGCTTCCCGAGTACCACAGGATCCACGGGAGTGTTGCTGTGTGTGCATTAAGAATCATAGAACCAAAATGGTTTGGGTTGGAAGGGACCTTAAAGATCACCCAGTTCCAACCCCTGCCATGGGCAGGGACACTTTACACTATCCCAGGTTGCTCCAAGCCCCATCCAACCTGGCCATGGACACTTCCAGTGATGGGGCAGCCACAGCTTCTCTGGGCAACCTGTGCCGCGTCCTCACCCCTCTCACAGTGAAGAATTTCTTCCTAATATCTAATCTAAACCTACTCTCCTTTAGTTTGAAACCATTTCCCTTGTCCTGTCACTACATGGTCTTGTAAAAAGTTCCTCTCCATCCTTCCTGCAGGGTCCCTTCAGGCACTGAAGGGTCACCCCAAAGCCTTCTCTTCTCCAGGCTGAACAATCCCAATTCTCTCAGCCTTTCCTCAGAGCAGAGCTGCTCAATCCCTCTGATCTTATTGCTGCCCCTCCTCTGGGCTCACTCCAACAACTCCATGTCCTTCCTGTGCTGGGCACCCCAGAGCTGGATGCAGGACTCCAGGTGGCGTCTCACCAGAGCATTGTTAAGGATATAAGTGTGAGTGCTCTGAGAAGGGCTTCACAGCAAGAGTTTTGTCACTGTCAAAAGAGTTTCCTAAAGAGAATTTCACAAGTGAAAAACAATTTCTCTTCAGCTTCTCAATGGAGAGTGTTGGTTAGTTGTTGAAACAGAAACAGAGAACAACTGAAGACTTTAAAACCTTGAAGATACTCAGGTTTTAGAGAGTTTGCAAGGAAAAAATGTGCAGATGCTTTACACGAAATACAATAAAACCTCCAAAATATTATTCTTTTAGAAATTGTGGGTGGAAACGTTACTACTGATTTTTATACACTACATCAGGTTGTCTGATACAGCAGCAGAAAATTTGGTGTTCAAGCATTTTGCCTAATGTAGGGACAATTAAAGCTTAGTGTAGCAGTTTCTCCAGGTTTCCTCTCTCCATTGCATGTCTCTGAGCAAGCATGCAAAGGCTGAGACCAAAACCTCCTTTCCCTAAAACAATGACTATAACCGGAGTGCAGAAACATCCTTCCTCTCTGTAGCTGGATGCTGGCAGCTGAGTGATGTGTGTTGGCCCCTGCACAGCTGCCAAGTCAGATTTGTCCTGTATCAGCTTCTCACAAACAGCACTGAGCAACCACAGAGGATTAAGGTACACGAGGGGCACCTGGATCTACGGGAAAACGTTTGAGAGACAAAAGCAGCATTTTCAGTTGGAGTTGTTTCTGTCATTTTTCCTCTCTTTCACCAATAAAATATGTCTTAAACTCAGCATTGTTCCTTGCAATTCTTTCTACATAACATCAGGAGTGACACACAGCCCCCCAAAATGGTTTATTCTCCACCAGTCTTCAGAAACTCATCAGAACAAATCTCTCCACTACCTTCATGCTATCAAAGCTTTCCTCAATTTATCAAAGTTATTAATAACCCCTCTCCAACGTAACTTCAAAATAAGTGACTTTTTAATATGATTGTACTTTCAAGGTCTAAGAGTTGATTAAATACTCCTTTTATGTGTAAATGTGCTTCTGTATTCACACATATAAATCCATATGCATGCATGTTACACAGAGAACATATACAGCTATGCATATTTTTCTGTGCCTCGCTCTGTCCATACACCTTCATAAACCAAAAGCAAATGCTTCATTCTTAGACAATGTGACAATTCTTAGACACAGACATTTAATGCAGCTAGGAGGGAGGAAAAGGAAAAATCCGAAAAGGCTCAGTTATGGAGAAAATTTCCCAGTGAAAGATTGAAGAAGACTCGAGAATATAAAGTTGAAGTAGCTGTGTAATTATGCAAACCGTCATATTTCTTTCTACTCTTTTTTTGCACGGTTAAATTTAATATATGAAGGGTGCAAAAAAAAGAAATATTTACATTGTATGAAGGCAGTTAAACACTGCAGATTGCAAAAAACATTATCTTAATTATCCGCATATTATGCTTAGAAGAAATCATTAGCTTTTTCTTTATGAGAATTGTCAATGCCAAAAATAATTCGTTCCAGAAAACTGAATTTAAACAAAAATGTTCTAAACAACTCATACTTAAGTCATGAATAGTTTGCTTTGGATTTTTTGTTTATAAGCACCTGCAAAATAACTTATCCAGAGATAGGAGAACCTTCCTCACAACATCTGTGAATCTCTGGAGAAAGATTGACCCCTTTGGCCCTTTATTAGTATTGAGACCTTATGCTTAGGACAGGACTTAATTTGGAGCAAGAAAACAGCAATCTATGTCCAGAAACTGAGGAGTTACTCATTCACAAAAGTTATGAGGAGATAAGAAGGAAAAATAGCTGCACCTAATCACAGAAATTGGTATTAAATGTTGAAATGAACAGTCCAAGGAAAGCTTTTCTACTCAGTGCACTAGATGAATGATGAGCCTAAAAAACATGTCTTGGAGAATGGCAAATAATGCAAAAATTAGGAAATCACAGTCAGTAGGTAGACAAAAGTTTAAATGAGCCAAACAAGTTTCCTCTTTGTGAATCCTTAAATATAAGAAATTTTGGGTTATGGTGTGACTTGACTACAGGAAGAACATGGGCATTATTTTTGGCTCTATCACTGACTTACAGTGTGGTTTAAGTTGTATTATCTAATATCACTCTTCCTCTTGTACAAAAGATGGTGGAAATATTCCTTTCCACTTTTCTTCTCTATTTATTTCATCCACTGAAAATCTTTCTTAACTTTTTTCTTATCTGAAGTAGATAAGAAAAGCCTCCTCCTGTATGTTTGTACAGCTTCTGGCACACCTGAGTCCCAAGTTCCAGAAGAATCTTGTAAGTATTTCTACAATAAACCTGGATGCAATAAAATAGTGGTTTTTAAAGGATTCAGAGATTAATAAACAACAACAAAAATAAGCCCGAGGCTATGAAGATTTTAGGCTCCTCTGCTAAGTGAGATTAAGCTCAGGGATCACCAGTCTCTTGTATTCACAACAGTGAATACAACTTTTTAAAGTTTGCTTTTTAAAACAAACACTGAGTGAAGAGTTCAGGCATGAAATACAAACTACTGATTTTCCAAGCTGCTGTAACAGAATGTGACCTTCTACAGGGTCAGATGAGGCAGGAGGAGTGTGAAAATGTGAGAGGGTCACGGCAATAACCAAAAAGCTCATCAAACTGCAGGATCACAGCCCCAGAGCAGGGGAAGAGCTCAGGATTGGTTTAACAGATGTGCTGTTATTAACAGTGGGGCTGGTGTCTAGAAATAGTAATGAGTGACTGAAAACATATCAATTGAATCTAAAAGGTCTGTGAGCTGCCTCTTGACAAAGCAGATTTAGCTAATAAATTAATAGACTGAGGTGTGTCCTATTCAGCAGTTTCCTGGGAGGAAGGCTCTCCTTGTTTCTGATTCCTTCTTACAGCCTTGTCATGTCACTTGAGACAGGAGTACCAAAAGTTGCCTGTGATTTGGAGTAGTTACATGATGCCACATAAAGTTTGAGACATCTAAGACCTCATTTCGGCAGTGGTGAGGACTCAAAACCAAAAATTACCTCCCAAAACTTTGGTTTTAACCTGTCTTTTGGGGGCCCACCACATCTTCATTTCCACAACAGTTCTGAGGGTTAGCTGAAATGTCAAAGCATTATCCTAATGATAAATATGCATGATAGTAATGAGGAATACATTTCTCTAGATCTTAATTTAAAAAAAAAAAATTCTACATAAAAAAAAGATGATAACATAGTTTGTGGTACAAGGAAATTCGTGATCACTGGCAAGCAATACTTGATTTATTCATTCATGGGGAAAAATTACAACCAAACATACACCGCTTGAAATTAAGATAGGATCCTAAACAATTTTATCCTTTAATATTTCTAGCTTTCCTGTGTGTGTGTCATAGAAAAACATGTGTTATTTACCCAATGGACCAGAGCATTTTCTCTGAAGAAGATGAGCTTGTAATGGAAATGCTGACACAACCTCAACTATAACAGCATGAACAAAGACACTTTAATAACATTTTTATTGCTGTAACATCTTTTAAAAATGAAACACCTGGGACTTGTGCTTAAAAAAAAAAAAAGCAAGAGCAGAATTGTAAGTTCTACTTTCTTCATATGATGGGAAATTAACGCAACAAGCCAAACACTGGGATGTTAACTTACGCCACCAATATCTAAAATAATTCAAAGGAAAAGTAATTAATAGATATATTAATATATTTCCCTGGAAATATATTGCTATATGAGTTAACATTTAGAACTTTCTAGCTTTTAAAATGCTGTTATAACTTCACGGATATAGAAGACACCGTGACAACGGAAGACTTTGCTCTGCAGTACAATTAAACTTGGAAACCTCAAAACAAGGGTGATGAGGATTTTGTGAAACACTAAGGATGATATTCAGGGACTCATACACAAGATGTATCTTGAGAATGTTGTGCAAATACTAAAGCTATGAGAAGCTAGTAACATCTTTATAAGGACCATGTTTCACTGTGTGTGAAGAGTGTTTCTAGGAATTGGTTCAAGTACCACTTGGATCTCCTTCCTGGAAAGTCTCAAAGTTTGGGATTGTAGAGGGAGAAGATGAAGAAAACAGAACTCAAGTATCAGAAGGTCATAAAGGAGACTGTGGGATTATATTATGCAGTGTTCCTGTACCGTGGGAGTTGCACTTCTGAACAACCTACCACAGCATTGTTGAGAGGGACAAAACTGGAAAAGTCACTTTAAATAAATTTACAGTCAAAAGTTCAACAAGTCTCAAGCCTCCAAGCTGTAGCATAAATGTTGGCAGGGCCCACCCAAGAGGTTCACTGAGTCTTGGACTTTACTGTTGAAATTTACTGTAACTTTCCCCTGATGGTGACACAAAAGATAAAGGATGGTACAAGAAGGAGCAGCCAAGATGCTGAGATTTTCAGAGATTTCATATCTATAAGCGCAGTGAAGAGTTCAGGAAGGTTGGAGTTGTTCAGCCTGAAGAAGAGACGTCTCTGGGGAAAACTTAGAGCAGCCTTTGGTGCTAAAAGAGAGTTGTAAAGGGATTTTTGACAAGGTCATGTAGTGACAGGGCAAGGGAGAAGGGCTTTAAACTGACAGAGGGTAGGTTTAGATCAGATATTAGGAAGAAATTCTTTCCTGTGAGGGTGGTGAGGTTCTGGAACAGGTTGCCCAGAGAAGCTGTGGCTGCCCCATCGTTGGAAGTGTCCAAGGCCAGGTTGGATGGGGCTTGGAGCAACCTGGTCTAGTGGAAGGAGTCCCTGGCCATAGCAGGAGGATTGGAACTGGGTGATCTTAAAGCTCTCTTCCAACCCAAACCATTCTATGGGTCTGTGATTCTTCTGTAGCTTGAATTTTCTCATGACAGCAAGTGAAGACACATGGCAAAGCTTCATTTGGAAGTCGCTGTGGTTATTAGGGGCTGCTTTCACCTCATCTATATTTAATTGTGCAACAGTCTGTGTTTAGCTCAAGATTCAATCCTGTTCTGGCCAATGGACATTGGCGATTCACATCATCCTACATTAATATTTAAGACAGACAGGAGGCCAATCTCCCTTTACAGTCTCCTGAGGGAAGCTACCCAACCACCACAGAGAATGTCTGTGTTTTACATGCCTCTGTTCTGCCTAAAATTAACAGTACTCTCTTTACAATTGCAAAACCAACTACATTTTTGAACTAACAGTTTCATATAAACCTCCTGACTTTTTAAAATTTGAATCTCCAGTGATCAGATTAGGTTCCTTTTTATTGGTTTGAATAACCCACTGCAAAAGCAATATCAAGGTGCTAATATTTACATGTGCTTGGACTCCTTACCATTGATGCTATTGAGATTTGAGTGCCACATCATCTTATCTCTTTCGTATTCCTCTAGGTACAAAATGGGGAAAACCAAACTTCCCTAGGACAGAAGATATTGCGGCAGCAGGGTCAAAGGTTACACAGCCCTCAGATAAGATGCAATAAGTTAAAAAACTGATCAGAAATTATTTGAATTTTTAAGGCTACTTTTACTGTAGTACGGAGAAATAGTGACAAAAATTGAAGGATAGGTGTTTTATAGCTATTATCATTACCAACAAGAGTCACTACAAGAGCACAAGTACTGGATTAGATGCATGGATCCTATTCCTTTTCAGTGTGCTGACTTCTAATCAAATGGTGTCCTATTTATTTATATTAAAGTCAGGATTCAAACTTTACTGGAATTCAGAATTGCTGCTGCAACACCCATCCCAGATGACCAGTTTGTTTTACTGTCATTTATTTGTCTTGGTTTAGGGATAGTATCAGATTATTGTGAGTCTTCATTAAATTATATCTAAGCAATTGAGGTCCCTTACACCATGGGAGTAGTACAAAAGTACCCTTTATTGGACCATCTGTGCTCTCTCTGAAGCATATGCCTCAAAAGATGATCCAAAAATGAGCGGTTTTCTATGAAGTCATACCTGATTATAAATGGGGGATTAAAGAAAGGGGACTTCACCAACATGGGAGCCACAAACCTAGTGATTTATATTTCTTTAAAGGCTGATGCTGTTGATTGTGCAGAGCTGGAAATATATTCATGGACTCCACACTAAAGTACCCAAGTTAATAAATTCTGAGAATTTCCAGTGTGTCTAAGGAAAGTCTTAATTTTGTTTTCCCTCTACACAGCCATGTCTTGTGTCTCCTTGAACTTCCTCTCTACATAACATGTAAAAGAATTAGTTTTTTAATAGCAATCTGCATTTCCACTCTTGTTTGCTTACCAATCATTTATCTTTGAGAGGGGTTTTAGGAAAAAGGAAAAAAAAAATCGTGTTCTGTCTGAACCATCAATTTTCTGGTCTTTCCTTCTTTTGGTATAACTGCTTTAGCTAACTTCAAGAAAGATGATTGTACCATTCATGCAAAGCAGAAGAGTTCCAACAGGACAAAATGAGTAAGATTTAAATGAATTGTCTCAATAGTCTGGTGACTTCATAGGTGGTGGAGGACTTTTAAGTTCAAGTCCCTGATCTACATCAAGTGGAGTTAGTGGTGAGGCAGTACTGGTTTGGAAAAACCAGAAGAAAAAAAGGCTCCATGAGTAGTAAAATTATTTCCTGTGTAATAATTCTGGTCAGCAAATGTATGTATTATCAAGGTTAATTTAGAAGTCGTCTAAAAAATTCATAAGCCAGTGTGGATTTTTAATACTTTTTGCTGAAATACACATTTAATACCAGTATTTTCCTGTTCACTATGAACAGGAACTGAGATAACTTTGAGATAGAAACAGTATTGAGAAACAGAGATCTCCCATACCAAAGCTTTTCCTCGACAGAACTTAAAGAACATAAAGTCAGATCTTTTACTAGTACTCAGAATTCCAGAGTATAAAGATAATCCCTAGATGTATAAATTTTGCAGTCTGTATTTATGATTAAATAAAACAGTAATGATGGAAAAGTGGGGTTCTGGGAAATGAAGAGGAAACAAAGTACTTAGAGTAAATTGGAGAGAAAATGGTCAGGATGAGCAGTAGTCGTAGCTTACAACTTTTCTACTTGTGTCCAGAGATAAATGAGGCACCATCAGCATCATATTTGCCTTTATTTAACAAAGACTATGGAAAAGTTGGCAAAAAAGCAGTCTCCAATGCCACCTACCAGCTAGCAGTATCCTGAATCCTTATCCATTGGTCTTCAGTTGCTGTGAGGTCTCTCCCACCCACAGATAAGAAATTCCATCCAGTCTCGTTCTCCTGTGATGTCTGTCGTTAATCATCACCTGCTCCTGTCCTGACCCAGAAGGGAGTGGATTGATCATAAATGCTTTGAAACACTTCAGGTCCTCTGTCTAAGGTTTATGTCTTGATCAGTGAAGTTGTGGATGCCCCATCCCTGGAAGTGTTTAAGGCCAGGTTGGACGGGGCTTTGAGCAATCCATTGTAGTGGAAGGTGTCCCTGCCCGTGGCAGAGGCATCAGAACTGGATGATCTTTAAGGTCCCTTCCAACTCAAAGCATTCTTTGATTCTGTGATTCACTTTATGGACAACTAAGGAATTGCACGGGCTGTCTATCTTGACTTTTTCCACAATAAGTACATTGCATTTTTGTGATTCGTTGCTATGGAGAAGATGGTTCGATGAAAAATAAATGCAATGTGACTATACAAATTTTCTGGCAGAAGGTAAGATCTTCTGAGATACTTAGAAACAATTTAGTATATATTTTTCACAATACAGAACTTCTTTGCCTCAACACTACAATTACAGCAGCTGTTAGTGTCATGAACTGAAACGAAAGCACTTTAGGTAAGATTAGCTTTTAGTTTTCTTCCAAACATAAAATAGCTCAATTATAAAAACTTCCATTTTTTATTTTTCAGTACATCTATCCTAAACCAAATAGCCCCTTCTCCTCCTTCATAAATTGCTCTAGATGAACCATGGTTTCAAATATTGTATTAGCAATGAAAATACAAAACAAACGCGAGACCCATTTGGATGATTTAAAAGCACTTGGTTTCAAAAACAAGTTGCTGAAGAAATAAACGGGTTCTTCAGACATTGTGTGCTTGTTAAAGCAGAAATCTTGGCAACTGCTTCAATTGCTGTTCAAAAAGTGTGAAGCTATCTTTAAATATACAGATAGGTTTATTTAAATCCCTGGGAATGTGCATGTTTTGAAGTTAACTTCTGCTTAAGTATCATGCTGAATTGAGGCCTCAAGCAAGAAATGCAATTTTTAATTGAAAGTATCAGATAGATATAAAATTTGAGGTAGAGACAAATCATTCAATAGCTCTTGTTATTCCAGTCTTTAAGGTAGGTGTCTACTGCACCTGCCCAGCACAGCACTCAACAGCAAACAAAATTGCATTCACATGTGAGCTGAAATGAAGGGCCCCTTCTTGCTTATACTGAAGGCAGATAAACTGTTCACTGATTGAGATGGAGATTTGGCACAATAGACATTGCAAATAACTTCACTTTTGTTTGATACTAAATGGAATCCATTTATGAGTCAAATGAAACATGGATAAGTGACCATGTACATACAACTTAACATCTGTGTGCTCGCTGTGAAATTGAGTAGCTCCATTATGGATTTTCAATGTATGATGCATCAAACACATTGTTTAAGATGTTTCTAAAGTCTGAGACTATCTAACAAGATGTAGAAATGTTATTTCTTTGTGATGTCCAGCTCTGATATAAACCTTAAGACACTCAGCACTGATCTGGCTAAAAATGCCAAGGTTCCCTTGCATTTTGAAGCTGGGAGTCTCACCAGTTTTGCCAAACATCTCTCGGGAAATAATATCCCTTTTTTCGTATCCAACACTTCTTGGTCTGAATTAGGACTGCAGAGGGAATAGTCATGATTTCAGGATGTCAGCAACGCAAATGCCACAAGGAATTTTGGAAACCTATAGAATTTCAGCAATGAAATGTGATGGACAAGAAAGTTAACAAAACATTTTGTAAGTTTTGACAAAAAGAGTGGATTCAGTTTTATATTTCATTATTAAAAAATATTCTTTCCTTAACTGATCTTTCACTAACTGGTTTAAAGACAGCTCCTGTGACCATCCCATTTATATAATGCACATTTGTTCATCTGTTTTTGCAAATTATAAATGTTTATACAAATCCCGAGGGCAAACTAGTGAGAATTTTAGGTGCCCATGTGATGAGAAAAAGAACTTCAGAGTAAAAGAGTCCTCCTGCCTTTACAGGGATAATTAACAGCATCTAAACCATTCCTAGAGTAAGAGCCTGACCTTTAAATATTTGCCTGTCCCTTGTTTCAGCAGCAGCCTGAAAAAGATCTCTGAAGGTTAAGAGGGTGAGAGGCAGGGATAGCAGTGTCCCTGCACTATGTTCCCAAACTCCAGACTGTTCTGCACTATTAGCAATAATGGAAGAGAGTCTCATACACACACATTGGAATACATACAGTTGCCTCACTTACAAATTGTAAAGCTAATATTCCCTAATTTTCTATTATTAGATAGCAAAAAACTTTTTGTGTATTGGAGTTCATATACGAATGAATGCAATGTCCAGCAAAAAGCAGAATATTTTATTACGGTTTGTATTTTCTTTATGTGCATAAAACTTGTGAGATTCTTTTTATTCATATATTGATGACAGTATGATTTTTTTCAGTTAAATTAATAATGAAATCTTATAAAAGATTTGGTAATAATGGAAAATTTTCACAGTGATTGGTCTAATAAACCTATGCCAACAGCTCCCTCTATGTACCGTAAAAAAGATGCTAGCAAATGCATTGCGTGGAATACGTATTTCTCTTCCAGAGAAAGATATTATTATTAGGAAAAAGAATAATTTCTGTGTCATTTAATTTTTCTAGAGTGAGAACTAAAAAAATTTCAATAAAAAATATGAATTGGTGTTACCTGCATAATTATAGTAATGCATTTTCCTGTTTAAAATTTCCTTGATTATTTACTGTATAACTCTGGCTAATTCTTTCAATTTCCATCCTAATCCCATTTGACATACATAGATTATTGTAATGCAGACAGTTCTTTGAGTACACAAAATGGAACAATGCAATAAAAGGACAGTAACTAATGTTATCTGTCTAGAGCTGGGAGAGGGAAAATGAGGGAGCATGGAGGATTATCTCTAATGAGAGCTGTACATCTGCTTGAAAAAGGAGTGATACACCATTAAAAGAAGAGCAGCACTGTTAACTGGGCACAGCACTAGAGGAGAAATCAAGAGGGTTTTATCTTCCTTTAACTTGTTGCTTCTTTTCTGTGTGACAGCAGACGGTGCCTTCCTCTCCCTGTCTTTCCGCCCCTTCCTCCCTTTGTTTAACTCCTGAAATGTCAGAGTGGGTTTGATCTTTCACTGTGGGCTGAAATGTGTCCATCACTATGGGCTGTGCCTGTTAAATATAATTTAGCTGATTACCGTGTGTCGGGTGAACTGAGAAAATCGCTGCACAGACCTGTAAAAATAATGAAAAATGTGAATTTTTGGGATCTATTTCATAGAAGGTTATATCAGGTGACGTTAACTTGCATTTTTCCACAGGCTGAAGGATGCTTCCAGTCTCTGGTGCTCAGCTGACACACAGACAAGTTGTTAAACTGCAGACATTTCACTGTCTCTAACCATGGGTGGTGCCTGCACAAATTTATCTTGATAGATGCTTTTTGCCACCTGCTTCCTAAAACTAACAGCAGAATTAGCGAGTGCTCTCAGACCCGAATTCAGATCGATTCCACTAAGTACTTTTTACTTAATTAATGGAAAGTGATCTGCTTGCGAATCAGGGAGAAAAATAAATGACACAGCACACACGGAAAACAAGCAACACCTTTTTTTCCTCTCTCTTTCTCTATTTGTTTTTTTTAATCTGTAGATTCACAATTAGTTATTGGGCATTGGGCACGTCTGCTTGCCAAAGAATTTATTGAGCCCATTAAGGAGTCAGAACAGGACATAATCACCATGTGCAAGTTTATCTGGCAAAGTGGTTCAGAAGCTCACACCACTATTGTGCTGTTGGAGTTTAAAATTAAACCTTATTTTGTGTGGAGGGAAGGGAAGGGAGGAGAATGCAAGGCAGGGCAAGGCGAGTAAAAGCAGATTAGATTAATTCTAGATATTCTGTGATTCTGAAATGATGTTTTAGAAATTTCACATGGGATTCTAGCACCAAACTGTGTATGTGACTGTGTTCACATGCAAGCACTGGAAGCTCTTCAGTACGTGTGCTTGCATGGGTGGAAAAGAGAGTGAGCCAAAGCTCAGGGATCCCTTCTGGAGTGCTGTTCCAACCTTTCCCTATTCTTCTCAGTGTGTATGCTCTCCCTATGTGGCTTTACTGTACTCAGATTCATAAAAAAATCAGCTTCAGGGATGTCCCTTTTAGGCAATCCCCTCCTCTCCTCTCAAAAGTTTTGCAGGCCACAAAGCTGCTACTCTCTTCTATAATTATGTCTTTTAATTTACTGGTTCCTAGACACTACAGTGGAAAACACCCTTTTTTTTTCTTTCCCCTCCTAATATTTTATGAACATATCTGTGTGCCTCAGAAAATTTTCAGTTGGATTGGTAGAATCAAACAGGAAACGAAGCATCCCAGTCCCAGTGACTGAGAGATTCAGGGTCCAGATCAGCACAGCACCCTACTGGCCCCTTCTATGAGAGATGAGACCACGGCAGCTTTCCCTGCAGCCAAACGTCTCCATCCCAACCATTCTGCCCACACCTCTGATTTGGCTCTTTTTTCATCCCTTGCTGTCTCCTTCTCTCTTCAAACCAGTGCCCCCGTGTCACACACTCCCCCAAATGCCATCTGTGTGGTTTCTTTCAGACCACTAATGCAAAGCCCTTGGATAGCCCCCTATTTACTTGCCTTAGAGCTGCACTTAGAGGTCCCACTGCCTGAAACACTGCAATCAAGCTGACAACACAACCAATCAAGGTCTGACCTGCAGCCGTTTCCAAGGAAACTCAAGCCACTGCCACAGAAACAGATTGTACACAGTGGAAGGAAACATATATTTTGGGTGAAGGGGGAAAAAAAAATAAAAAGAGAGCATTTCAGATTTTTTTTCCCCAGTACTTCTGAGTTATTACAAAGCACTTCTAAAATAATAGTAATGAAAAATGCTCTTGTTAAGAAAGATTGAGTGATGATGGTCATGTAAGTACTTAAAGCCAGGCAGAGAGCCTCTGAGAAAGACCATGAGCTAGAGCTGCTTGAGTGCTTGTTCCTGCTTTGCTTCTGAGTCACTTCATAACCCTTGCCAAGTCACTGCCAAAAGATTTACAAGTCATTAAGTCCTTAATTCCAATGAACAATAAGTCCAGATCAAAACAGGGTGAGTACCTGAAGAAGAAAACTTGGAAGAAAGCAACAAGTTCATCATGGCCATAGTGGAAAACCCAGAGAAAATTACTAACAGGCAAGACCACCTCTCCTTGAGGAAATGCCACCACTTTTTACACTGATAAGTCTGCGTAGTTGATGTATTTATCAATTGAGAGAACTTCCAGTATTATTCTTCCTTAGTGGAACAGTTTATTATATGTTGTGATTTACAATTTACTTGTAAATCAAGCAAATTAAAATTTGCCTGTGAATCAATGTCCAGCTGTTTGAACACAGGGTGCATAAAGGAATAATCATATTATTTGTAGGATGGCTGATGGATGTATCAAAAGTTGCCTGCTGTAAACTGGGAGCTCTCAGTTTTAATATAATTTTCAGAATGCAATTAGGAAAAGGTCACAGGATGTTCTTCATTGAAATATGAAGGGACATCTTCCACTTGCTCTGAGCCCCATCCAACCTGGCCTTGGACACTTTCAGGGATGGGGCAGCCACAGCTTCTCTGGGAAACCTGTGCCAGTGCCTAACCACTCTCACAGTGAATAATTTCTTTCTAAAGAAATCTAAACTCCCTTCACTCCCTTTCAGTTTAAAGCCATTTATTACCACACATCCTTGTAAAAAATCCCTCTCTGGCTTTCTTGTAGGCTCCCTTCAGGTACTGAAAGACTTCAACGTGGTCACCCCAGAGGCTTCTCTTCCTCAGGCAGGACAATCTTAATTTTTTAAGCCTATTCCTGGGTAGAGGCTCTTACTTCCGGGATGTGGTTAGCTTTATCTTGAAGTAGAATCCAAATGGACCAAATGGACCGTGTTCTAAAGACAGGCTTTTATTTCCACTGATTCTGGAGGAAGCCCAGAGTGACTCAGGGTTGGATGTCTAACTCCAGTTCTCTACATTTAGTTAAATAATTCTCCCATCACTGACTGGGAGAATGAAGGTTGGAAGAAGGCTGCCAACCTCAAGGAGTAAGTAAATACAAAGTTCTTTCAGACGCGCGTTGGGGAATTTGAGAGAAAGACTTTGGGAAAAAGGTGAGGTGGTTTTCTTGGGGCAATGAAAGTCTCTTTCTGTACTGTTCTAGTCTATGAAGAACCACCATGAATGACATAGGAAACTGAGTTTTTTCTGACTTTTGGTGATGACTATGAGGAAGGAATCTCAGGAGGACAGAAAACGGAGCTAAGGACTTCCTCTGGTGGTTTCTCACTGAATCTGACAAATGCAGCATCACTGTGGACATGCACGGCTAACTCATGGAACACGACCCATACATCTGTGCAAGAAGTATATCATAATTAATTAAACATGAGCTCAACCTCACTGTAATCATTGTTTGTGACCCTGGGCAACTGTCTGTGATCTGCACCCCGAAAAGAACCCCAAAAAACCCCAAATATGAAGAGAAAGAGTTGGGTATTGGAGGAAAAACTGACTACAGCAATCAGTATTCAGACCAGCCAGTATTTGAACAACGTCACACTTCTGAAATGTGGGGTTTTCTCCAAGGAAGCAGTACTTTTCTTCCTACCACGAGTGCCCATTTCTCCTCCTTAAGTTCAGTTCTCTGCCAGGCACTTTCTGCTTTCACAGTTCTCTTCCATCCTGTATTGTGGCTGTAGTGCAATATGTGACAATTAATAAGAGCTGTGAATCAAAGCTTCCAGCTATGATGAGACAGCAGATAGATTAATTAACAGAAAAAGAACTTTTGGGGCGGGAGAGTGAAAGGAATCTCAGTCAGACTGCTCACATTCTAATGGTAATAAGAAGCTACTTTTAAAAAGAATAGCCCTGAGTTTCTCATAGGGTTCTTCCTAAACCTCTGAATGTGACAGTTACCTTTTACAGTGGCCATGAGATACATCAAAAGCATCCAGGGAAATAAGATAAATCTTTAGCTTTTAGCTATCCACTTATTATTTTTCTTCCTGGTGTCAGCAGTACACCATCATACATTGCTTTGTCTCAAAGGGAAGACTTCATGCTGTGGATCTTATACAATGAAAACTCATTATTCTGCTTATGAAGAGTATGAACTGACTTGGAATATAATCTCTGTATGCCCATAATTTGAAGTCAAGCACATTGTTCAGACAGAATTGAAGGCAATGTGTTTGTGGTCCCCAGAGGTTGAAGAATAAGGAGGAATTCAACTGCATTGTCATTAGTGTAATCAAAATTATATGGATTTGTTTCTAAATCAAGAGATTGTCATCTTCCTGGCATCCAAGGAATGTGTATGGAATGGTGCTCCGAACTTCCAGTGGTTCTTGTCAAGCCCTCTTAAGAGCAGGTTTCTTTTAGACAATGGTATTAGTTTGTGTCTGAAAGGGAAGAGAGACCTAGAGTTTCTTTTTGTATCAGAGAAGCTGAACGCTGAGGTTCAATTTCCTCTTTCTTCTAAGATTTCTCCCACTAATAGGATGTTTAAAACCAGTGGTGTTGCCATGTACAAAATTATTTAGTTGATGTATTTATCACCCAAATTTTGTGGAGTTCAAAACTAATCAGATACCTTAGACCTGGTTATTTTCAAGGTCTCTGGGCTGTTGTCACTGTATCTCAATGGCATTTGGACACTGGTCCATGCAACTCATCAGCTCCTCAATAGCATTACAACAGACAGGACAATAGCAAATGCAGGCTAATAGGGCTGGGGGGCTGGCACAAAACTGGCAGTGATTGTAGCTGCTTGATTTTTTAAAGGCACAGAGAAAAAAACAGAAATTTGCCTTCCATTGATTTGTGTGTGTGTATTCTGTGTGAAAGCACTGTGTGCCTCTGCTTAGAAGAGAATGCAAAAAGTGAGGAGCAAAGGAAGACACAAAAACCAGCAGGTCTGATTAAGATGTTTACCTAGGAGGAAAAGTCCTAAATTTTTATCATGCCTTTAATAATCGATCTGTAGAGCCATTGGATGAAAATGAAAAGAGCATAGGAGCAGGCAGTTCAAACCAGCACTCCCCATTGCTGTGTGACCACAGCTCAAAGTCGTCCTGCTCCTCCTTCCCCTGCCGTGTTTTGCTTTCCTTTCCTCCACAGATGCAGATTTAAGAGGAGGAATAAGAAATGATCTCAGCTTGTTCATTATTCTGGTGCTCTGTCAAATGTGGGAGTGGTTGGGAAATAGGAACTCCTGCCTCTTTTGGGGTCAGTGTATTACCCAGGAGACACATTAATACATAAAAAACAGACATGACTGCGTCTTTCTTCTCCAGCTCCACTATAAGAAGCACCAATTCCAGACTGAATTCCAGGTTCATGGAGAATCTCTTCTGGTCACCTGACTGAGATGCTCTGCTTCACACAGAGCTGAAGTTCAGGTGCAACCTGCATATGTGATATTTATATTAACTGATTCTACACAACTCCTTATTTGATATCTTCTCTCTAAGGTATGTGGCTCTTACCCAGCACTATACACTGTACTTTTGATCTGGGATTCTTTTTTTTTTTAATCTAGATCCCTCAAAGTTAGTCAGTACAGATTGCATTCTTTGTTGGACATGCCCCTTCATTTTTCAGGTGTTATAAACTAAAAAGCAGTGATAATTAGCATTTCCCAAACCTGCAGAAAATGATGAATATTGTTACATTGAAGAGAGAGAACTGCTCAAAGTCTGAGGTGACAGGGCAGCATGGAAAGCAATTTTTTTCCGACCTGTTGAAATTCTGTAGAATTCAATAGTGTGTCTGCTCTGCACTGAAATGAAAACAGGAGAGAGATCTGTCCCACACTGATCACGTCAGGGCTCTCACCAGGCTTTAGCTCTACTGTTACATCCATAATTTGAGCCAGACAGAGATAGATCTTGCACTTTATTAGTCTCTACAACTGCCTTGGTTGTGCTGAGTAGCTACCCCAGAATGAGTCTCTTTCCAGTTTACCACAGGCCTGTGATGTATTTCCTATCTAAAGCATTTCTTTGAAGACTTCTGGACAAATTTGGGTTGTGCACAGCAGATCTTTAATGGACAGTCACGTAACTGAACATCTTACCAATGAGCCCTAGGAACTGGAGCCTGCCTGAAGTTTTTGCATTCATAAAGGTATTTTCACTTTGAGAAGTATTTTTCACATGTAGAGAGTATTTTCTAGAATTTCTTTTATCCTGAAAACCAGAACTAACTTCCTCAAGGCTGCCACCAGATCAAACAAGATAGGCATTTACCAAAGTGGATGACAAAGCCTGTCTTTAATTTCAGCTTTCTTCTTAGCTCTGTCTTGGAGGAATACGTCAACTGGATGTACAAAACATAGTTAAGAATTATTGATCTTTGCTGAAATCCAGCCTCCAAGTACATTTAGGAAGATAAACAGGAACAGATTGCATCAAATTTACAGAAAAGAGAAGTAACAACACTCATTATGCCACCAACTCATTTCACTCTGACACCGGGGGTCTACCCACTGGACACATTTATATGTTCTTAAAACACATTGATTGAATACAGTGTGAGGTTTTGTTTGCTGGAATTCATTGCTTAGAATTGTTCCCAGGATGTTTGCTATTATTATGCCTTTACATTTTCTTTGGCTGTTTTGCTGTTTCTCTGGTTGATAACCCTGTTATTCCCCTGTGCTTAATCCTCCCCTGGACTCTGCTGCTTGATTGTATGGGGGTGTTGTCACCACTGATTGACTGGCCGTGTCTTTTAGTCCCTTTCTGTTTGTGTGGGTAGGGGGTTACAGCACTGAAAAGAGGGATTAGATGCAGGTTTACAGCCCATAACTCTGCACTTAAATGACTGACGTCACGGTAATTAGACATTGGCAAGTTCCCTGTAATGCCATTGCACGGTTATCATTACAATTTAAAATCCAAAAGGGTTCTTTGCTTTCCTGTAGTTATTTCCAACTCTTTTGTTTGTTTGTTTCTCTCCTCACTGAGTTAAAAATCTCTTTTACCTCTTGAAAGAGTCTGTGCTGGCCTCTGCCTACACCTGATTGTGTCTTGCCTGCTACAAAATTCCTCTCCTGCTTTGTATAATCATAGATTTATTCCTTTTTCTTCCCTTCACCATAAATTCTTATGCGTGGCGTCTGACCCGCTTGAAAGAAAATCACCACATTACCTGCAAATGGGCTTGACTGCCTTTGGCGCAGGACAACCACCAGATTGATTCCCAGCAAGAGTTACTTGCACACAAACCCCAACAGCCTGGCACCCGCGTGTCTGTGGAAGCCTTTGGGTGGCCCTTGTTCCCGGGCACACCCCTGGGTCGGCGAACAAACTGCTGCTGCCCATCGCATCCGTTTGCCGGCGTCTCTGGGGAATAAAGGGGGAGCACAGCTACGGAACCAAAGGTTAGGGAAATTCATTAAACAAAAATAATGAACCCCTCCGTTCCCGAGCACCAGTTCAGCAAAGACATTTAATTACTTGCCGGTCTTTACTCATATCCTCTTAGTGAGGTATGTGTTTATGAACCTCTGGTAGATTGGAATCGAATAGAGTTTGAATTCAGCATTTAAGATTAAAAAAAGAGGAAAGAAAAGAAAAAAAAAAGAAAGAAAATACTTTCTAGATTAGGTTTCTGAAATTGTTGTGACCAATCCTGATGCAAAAAGATTGCAACCATTTTAGGCATAGCTATCTGATAATTTTGGTTTTCTTTCACAAAGGGACAGTTCCAATTGATATCTAGCAGTGAGTTATGAATGCTTCTTTATCAGCTGGACGAGGATATCTGTGCACATAAATTTACCCAAGTGCACAGCTGACTGAGTCCATCCTTCTGTCTACTCCTAAGCATTTTAAAGACAATTGCATTTTTATTTTGAGATTGCCTAGGAGGTACTTCCAGGGTTTGCAGCTCTGCTTGTTTGTTTATCTCTGCTAAATAATGCCTGTATGAAGTCCTGGAAAGGTGAGCCCAGCAAAATCCTGCAACACTTAAAAAATGTCCTCAAGAGACTTCTTCCCCCTTGTCACCCTCCTCTTTTATGTGTTTGGGACTTTTCTGTGTGTTAAGGAGTGTCTTTGTCAATTCATAGTTCCTTGCAATCTTTGTCATAGAATCTTGGAATCACAGAATGGTTTGGGTTGGAAGAGACGTTAAAGATCATCCAGTTCCAACCCCCTGCCATGGGCAGGGACACCTCCCACTCTCCCAGGTTGCTCAGAACCCCATCCAACCTGGCCTTGAACACTTCCAGGGATGGGATATATGACATTTACAGAGAATAAGAACAAACTGAAAGAGAACAGAAGCAACTGACAACTCTTCAGGCCAATACCATCATTTAGTTAAACATGGCTTACTGGTGAGTGTGGTGTGCAGGTGTTGCATGAAATGGCTCAGCATTTTTACTCAAGATTAAAACATTTAATATTTTTCTGATGATGTTCCTCAACTGAATGTACCACACACTGTTGGTCGACCGCCTCAGGAAAGGGCAGATGGAGATGAAGGACATAAAAGTGAAAGTCATAATCCATAATTTAAATGTCTTAACATTTACTTAAAGGTATTAAAATCGGAGAGATACTTGTGATCAGCTAGACGACTTAAATTTTTGGGTTTTGTTTTTTTCCCCTCTAGAGTGAAATTTTCCTTGTTAGTTTTTTCACAGACGGAGAGTGAGTTATGGCATAACTTATCTGCCAATATCTTTTCAATGGCTCTGTGGGGGTACAGTGGTTTATTGCACTATAGGTCCCTTGGGATCCAGGAAGTGGAGGGTTTATGCCTGGCACTTACCTAATTGCAAATTATCTCTATTTCTGCTTCTCAGTTTATTTTTATTTTCTTTCTGTAAAGTGGAGAGAAAGATGCTGCTTGTTTTGTAAGAGGTCTTCAAGATTCCTGGCATCCTGATATTTTTGAGCATCTATGTTTCCACAGACCCTAGTTCCTTTGTTGAAACGAAGCCATTCAAAATTAATCATACTTAAAAATTTTGAATTCATTGTCTACTTAGCTGATTATTTCTGTGTTTTGGACAATCCTGTGTTACCTCTGTCAGCACGAGGAAACTCACATGAAGCAACTTTATTAATGCATCTAAGAAATAAAGCACTGCTGTTCTCACATTTGACGGCAGAAATCTCTTCAACTTCTCCGAAAACATCTGTGTCTACTCCAGTAGATGATTCTGACATTGCTGTGTATCCTGTGATTGTTATTATGGATGTTTCCAGCTGGTCCCTGTTTGGAATATAATATGAATAGAGACAGCAGAGTTAGCACACTTCCCTTAGCACCAATTTTCCCAGATTCTTGGAAGATAACTCCTTCACAACTTGGTTTCGACCCAAGGATTTAGTTTGATATTGAAATAAAAGAGTTGATCCTCCTGATAATAGCATGCGTTTCCTGAAAAAAATCGCTAAAGTACTTTTTGGGTTTTTTTCTCTTTTTTCTTCTGGTTATGTCTGGGAAGAGGTTGTCTGACATCCATTACCTGTCACAGGGCAGATTTATTGGATGCTAATGCCCTTTACATTACTTTTCAGCTTGTCAGAGCTTAAATTCTGAGCAAAGTTCTCTTAAAAGGAGACTGAAAAGAAACAAAACTAATGATGAAAATAAATATTGTGGAAAGCCTCTTGAGATAGTCTATTCTTTCTAAGACAAAAGTTTTATTTTTTCTATATTTCAGATTTTCACCAATAAAACACAAAGGATAAGAAATATATCTGAGAGTCACTGAGCTTAGGGGACTCCAGTGAGTAATATCTGCAAAATGAAGATGTTTCAGAGGTGTATTCTTGCCACAAAAGCACAGGGTAGCCTCTGCCTATCCCAGTGCCTGATATTGCAATTTTTGCTGGTTGGAATCATCCTTTGAAGGTTGTTTTGTGACCTGTATGAAATGAATTTAGCACCCACCAGCAATTACTGTGCTGACTGCTTTCTCCTTTATATAAAGTCATTTTGGCAGTGTTTTGGATCACCTCTGACACCTCAGAGACAATATGTGCATGATGAACTCTTTTACAACTCCACTGCAAGTTTCTTTCCTGCTGTACTGGAGCACAGCGATGAGCAACCAGAAGTAAACTTGCATTGCTCTTCCTTTCTCCCTGTCTGCTCCTGGGATGTCAAAACATTGGATACATAGTGGTTTTATCTATTCTATTAAATTTTAATGCTGTCTGGCACCACGACCACCCTCTCTGCAATGATTCACATTCACACTCTTAAACCCTTTTCCCTCAAAGACTGCACAGTTGCATTCCAGTCGTCTGTTGGAAACAGTCCCTGGTCTGTGCTGGATCTCAGGCTGTGTTTGGGAAATGCTTGAAGGATATTTGTTTCCTTTCATGGAAACATTGCCAGGGCTTGCTCTAACAATCTAGTAGCTTGAGGAACATTTTCTGGTATAATCTAATTTAGTAGTGTTGATGGAGCCAGCCTGTCCTCGTGGCACTGCTGAATAGCAGTGAAATCCCCTTCTGAGCACATCACTGGATAATAATGCACAAAGATGTCTCAAGATGGTCCATAAAATGATTATAATACTTATACTATCCTGTTTGTGTAAGACATGAAATTTTCTGGGCCTCTGTTGAAAGCGTTGACCTCAATTTTGAACTAAAACTTAAAAGGAGGGTTAGAGGAGAAAATTACTGTATTGGTTTTGGCTGGGGTAGTGTCAGTGTTCTTCACAGTAGCTGGTATGGGTCTGTGTTTTGAATTTGTGCTGAAAACTGCATGGATAACACAGGGATGTTTTTGTTATTGCTGGGCAGGGCTTACACACAGCCCAGGCCTTTTTGCTCCTCACCCCACCCCATCATGGTGGAGGCTGAGGCTGCACATGGAGCTGGGAAGGGACACAGCCAGGACAGCTGACCCCAGCTGGCCCCAGGGATATCCCAGATCATATGGCACACGCTCAGCAATTACAGCTGGGGGAAGGAGAAGGAAGTGGGGGACATTCAGAGTGATGGTGTTTGTCCCCAGATCACTGCCACGTGTGATGAAACCCTGCTTTCCTGGGGATAGCCATGGAAAGCAGTGAATTAATTCCTTATTTTGTTTTGCTTGTGGATGCAGCTTTTGCTTTGCTTATTAAACTGGTTTTATCTCAACACACAAGTTTTCTCAACCCTTCAGAGTCTCTCCCCCATCTGACTGGGTGGGAGAGAGAGAGCAGCTGTTTGGGGCTGAGCTCCTGCCATGGCTGAACCACGACACTGATTGCCTGGTACTGGTGGAGTCTGGGAGGTGTGAAATGTCCTACTGAGGCTTCTGGACCATGTCATGATGTGTGCCTCAAGCAGACAGGATTACACTGGAAAAAATATCATGAAAGAGCAAGACATTTTCCAGACAGGCATTAAAATACCCTTATTCTGTAAGACATTAGCCTGTCTTACTGAGTAGTGGTAGAGAAGAATCTTTAGCAATGGGGAATTTATGGCACAAACACTCCCTTGTTAGACTAAAATCTCTTTATATTTGTACTTGGCTATATCACAACTATTTTCAAGAGCAGCAGACAGGAGACTGTTCTCTCTTTTCCCTACAGGACAGATGACATCTGTGTATGACATCTGAGGGGTGACAAAAGCCTACATCAGGTAAGAACTGAGGACTTCTTTTTTAAAACTTGACTCTATTTGCCTAAATCTCTGCAGTCCTAATGGGAAAAAAACATGTCCTGTTGTGGCTCTACTAACTCATTCCAGACTGGCAGCAAAAATCCACCTAATCAGGGAAAAGTACCAGATCAAACAATTTTTTAAAAAAGTGAGCCATTTTCCTGTCTTAGAGATCCAAATTACCTGGCGAGACAACTATGATCAGTAGTTAAAAGAGAAACAAAACAAGAAATGGCCAAATTAAATGGGGGGAAAAAAAAAAGGTTGAAAAAATCATTTATGAAGCAGACGGATAATTTCAAATAGCTTTCATACCAGGAATAGGGCACCATTACAATGAGAAAACCTTTAATTATGTTGTAAAGGTCTGATATTCCACTGAAATGTCATTTCAAAATAAACTTCTAACAGTTAATTATCAGTGATATTTAACTTGTGGGAAAATTAAATATCACCACATACTCCTGTGATCATTTTATTGCTTTTGTAGACATTTTAATATTTTAATGGTTTCCAAGTAACAATGAAAAAGGCATGCCACCAAGTATGTTTTCTTGGCTTTCCGTAGATAATCATATAACCTTTTCTTTGTCTTCATGAAAAACAGACCTCTGAGTCAGCAAGGGACAGGACTGAAGGGAAACCTTTTGGGAATAAATATGGGAATAAACATTGCTCTGATTCCCTTAGCCAGCACGATTCCTGGGAAAGAAGTTTTATTAACTGTGATAACTGGAAATACAATGCTGAATGAACAAATATTGAAGCCCTATTAGCATTCAGCTAGAAAATCAGATGAATGTGCAGTGTTCCAGTTGGTGACCTGTGTGTTATCCAAAGCTTATAAAACATGCCGAGTGATCGGACCTAAGGATGCAGCGACCCTGATCGTGCACGGTCTGGAAGGCTGGAGCAGGAAACCTCCTGTGCTCTTGTATAAATCAATACTCTACAAGCTAAAGGACTGAGATTGTCAGGAAAAGGTATGAATTTTAAGGCCAGACGTGACTATTGTGTGAATGGCTATTCAATCAGAGATTTTGATTGAGTTGGCTCTAGAAATGGATGGGTCCAGCTCGCCACAATTGGCTGGGCATTATTAACCCTTCTCCAGGGTGAGCCAATGCCACATGAATTATTAAAGGAGCTTGGCTCAAGAATGTCGGTTTGTCCCTCACTGCAACATTTATTTGCCTCTTTCTAGCAGTTGCTTCCAGTTTCAAACATTGTGCCACCAAAAGTTCCAAAATAAATACTATTATCTTAAAATATTCCAATCATCCTGAGATGAGCATTATAAGCAAGGGTAGGAAATTGATAGAAGAGAAATTTTAACATCCACAGAGGTCTTACTATTGTGTTGAGCATTATCTGAGATGCTTATCCAAATTCTGATCTCCAGGGACTTTACATAAATTTAATTTTGTTGGAGAAATATGAAAAAAATCCTGGAAATTGAAAGCAATGGAATTTTTTAAAAAGTCAACAACCTCTTGCATGGAATGACGAAATGCATAATTTTGCTTGCTTCTGTAAATTAACCTATCTTCAGAGTTCCTGAGAGACTGAATCTTTCCATGGTAGTGAGAAATCCATCCAATATTTCTTCAGTGCGTGAAGAAAGCAAAAACTGCCATTGAGCTAGAACTTGCAGGACTGCTTTTGACTCTTTTACAGACTTCTGCATCTTTCATCAAGTTGTGTAGTCTCCTAAGGTGATGTGGTTTAACTACTTAAATGCCCTCCAGTTCTGTGCCTTACTTCCTGCTGTGTAAACCAACAAATGCTCCTCAGCAACACTCTTACAATAAAGACAGCAAAAAAGACAGTGATGCTGCTAGATACAAGGTTGGCTGCTAGACAGGAAGAGCAGCCAACGATTTCCTTGGAAATCGTGCTACCAGTAGAATCACAGAATCATAGAATAGCTTGGGTTGTAAGGGACCTTAAAGATCACCCAGCTCCAACCCCCCTGCCATGGCAGATTGGTACACCCACACCCATAAAACGAGGTTTTTCAGAATACAAGAAAGACCGCTTTCGTAAGTGTTTTATTTTCCTTGGAGCTTCCTGGTAGTAAACCTTTTATGTTCACACGTTCAAAGGTCTGCTTAAAATCTGCTCCCATCGAAGCAGTTGGAGGTCTGGCAGATAATTTCGCGTGTAAGCAGGTGGCATCCCAGGTAGCGTCACTGGCATTTTAAAGGGCTGTCTGAGAATCTGGCTATAAAGAGCCAGATTTTATTTAGCTAAAATAAAGAGCTAACTCTGAAGAGATGGGCAAAAGAAATTGCTAGAGTACTTTTTCTTTCTCTGGTAAAGATCTCACGGTAACGTCCAGAGGTCTGTTAGGATAATCACAGCATTTTCTCTCTCTTTTGCTGAAATGCAGGGCTGCTTCCAGTGAGGGATTAAGAATCCAACAGCCTTAGGAGTTTGCTGGTTTGGGCAGTTTCCAGCACCAACTCCGTCTCCTTTCCCTCCCCAGAGGCAACCATAACATCTCTTTTCCTCAAAAAATCCTTTTTGTCCTTAATTCTAAATGCCAGGTCTTAGCACTAAGCCAGATATTGAGGGGGTGTGAACTGGAGTCAATTGATCTGTGTGGATTTATCTCTGCTACAGATTTTTTTTTACTGTTATTTATCAAACAGAGTTTCAGTACTTTGCAGGGCAGAGGAGAAGCACAAACAGTCTACAGTGGAGGTGAAGACGGAATTACTGCCTAAACCATCTCATCTTTGACACTGGACTGTGCTATTCCTTCATCAGAAAATTGTACTTTATATCCACCTTTTCAAAGATATATATGACAATGCAAACTAACAGTTGTAGAGAATCATACATTTATTTCTGCAACCTTTTTTTTTTTAACCTCTTTTGCAAAAGGTTGTAGTCTCCTATCACTCCAAATTATTGCAGATTCACATCTCATGTTTTTAATTCTTCAAGTCCCCAGATAAAATTCTGTTGCAAATATAATGAGCAGCACAAATAGATATGAAAGGCAGGGGAGAACCAGACACTTACTAATGCATGGAGATGGTTCAGAATGTTTTGAACTAACTTGTTCCATCAAGGTCAACCAGCTTTAAATTTCCAGAGAATGTGGATTTCCAAAGAAAATCAACAACTGCTTTCAATCCATTTTGAAACACTTTCTTCCCAAGTCCTAAAACCCACAGAGAAATGTTTCTTGTTAACTTTGTATTTTGAAAGGCATTAAACAAAGCTTGAACTAAGATAAACAATTGTCTGTTTTCTAAAGCAAACAATAAATTGTTGCATGGGGAACATTTTTTCTTGCATTTTTAGGGTTTTTTTTAAAGTGGAAATAATATTGCTTGTAAGTTTATAAATATATAGAAATGGTTACACAAACACCAAGAGAATTCCAAAATATTGAGTATTATCTGTTGGCTAAAACTCTGATTCTACAGGCAGTGAAAAATAACAATAACAATAAACTCAGTTTAACTTAAAATAATTTTCCCTGACCTTCTTGGAATTTGAGAGAGTGGCAGTGAATGAGTCAAAGCTCAATATCTGGTAATAGATGATCAGTTATGGTGGGAGTGAGTGATTTTCAACTGGCTGAAGTCTCTGAAAGTCCCATTGTCTCACTGAGAACACTTTAATTCAGAGCAACAAGAAGCTTTATGTACAGCATTACTGGCTTTTCCACAATTGTTGCAACCTCTAGAGTGAAGTTTGCAGGAAGCAGTGGAAAGAAAAGATACACAGTGACTCAGAACAGAAAATATTAGGTGCAAATTTTTGGCATAAGTTGAGCAGAACAGACAATATAATCAAACTGATCCATCCTAAAATCTCATGTCTAAATCAAGGCTTTATTACAGCTCCTTTATGTTCACTGCATTAACTGCCTTCAAGCTTATACTTTGTTTTCTTTTGTAATGTGATATTAATGAGCACAATAGAAGTTATCCTGAGTTCAATAGTGATCACATGACTTTTTTCACCTTAGTAGAAGACAGAATATTCAGATGTTTGGTACAATAGACTTAGTCCCTCTTTTCCCCAGTATCTCCTGTCATGCCTCACATCACCCAGTTATTTGGGAAACCTGCATAAAGGATGTAGTTGGAACAGTTACTTGTAGACATTAACGATGTAGAAACTGAAAATTAAGAAAAGAAATGGATGCTACCACTGAAAATTCTCTGAGCAGTCCTTTTCTTGCTAAAATTTACATATCACTAGAGACAATAAAGATATATATTGGAGAAGAGGTTTCAGAAAGACCTTATAGAAGACTTCCAGTACCCAAAGGGGCTCCAAGAGAGCTGGAGAGCGACTTTTGACAAGGGCATGTAATGACTGGTTAAGAGGGAATGGCTTTAAGATGAAGGAGGGTAGATTTAAATTGGATATTGGGAAGAAATTCTTTACTGTCAGAGTGGTGAGGCACTGAAAGAGCTTTCCCAGAGAAGCTGTGGCTGCCCCATCCCTGGAAGTGTTCAAGACCAGGTTGAACGGGGCTTGGAGCAACCTTATCTAATGGAAGGTGTCCCTGCCCATGGAGGAGTCAGAATTAAGATCCTTTCCAACTCAAACCACTCTAGGATTCTATAATTCTTTATACACAAGCATGTCTGCACATACACAGAGACAAAACTGACATCAATGGGCCTCCAACCATTTATGCCACTTGTGGATCTGTCCATTATATCAGGATGGAATAATGTTGTCTTACAGCACCCTCATTAATTCCATCAGCAGCACAGAGCATGATTTTAACTCGAGAAACTACTCCCATTGATATTGAAAAAATACTGAAAAGGACACAATGGATTGACTGCATGTGCTTTTTGTTCTAATCCTGTCAAACAAAAGGCTGAGGTAAAAGAAGCAGCTGGTTGCTCAAGAAACTTGGGCAGCACTTTGGCCAGGCATGAATTATACTGAAAAAAGCCCTGGTTAACAGTGGAAACAGCTAATGCAGACAATATTGGGAAAGGGCTAGGAAGTGCTCAGAAGTGGAAGCATTGTGAGGTGTAACTGCAAGGCTCAAAGGACATGAAAGAACTGGTTTGACTTTCTGTCCTCCATCTGCCAGTATGAACTCCTATGTACGATGTAGGTTGCCATTTCCAGCACAGGTTGTGTGGTTCTAACCTTCTGGCAAACATATAAAAAAATCCATTAAAGTGCGAGCCAAGCTCCTGTCAACAGCGCAAGGAGAAGGGTATAGCTCTGGCTGCTCTAATTTTGCATACAACCCAGATGGAAGTACAAGCACTTCTGTGCTGAAGTGCCAAACAACTCTCACAAGGCTCATATTATCTTTTCTTCCTCTTGCCTCAGACAAACTTCCCTGCTTCTGGGGACCCCGCAGCTGTGTGAGATCCAGCGGAAGACTCTGCCTGGCAAGGCAAGTCCTGGGTATTTGCTTTCCAGCTTCTGCAGCGAGGCTTCCCTTCCCTCCCAGCCCCATCGAGGACTGTTAACCAGGAAATGCAGCTGCAGAATCTTCACAGATTCTTTAAAGCAGTATTTAAAGGCAAGGTTCCTTTTTTCCTTGAAGCGAGATGCATTGCAAACAAGAGTACACCAAAGCAATAATGCAATAAGAGCCTAGGAGAAAAGTGAGGAAAATAATATGGGGAGGTTGTAAGAGGGGAATTGGAATTTAGCAGAGTTGATAGCTTTTAAACATGAATCTGTACTTGAATTCTGATGCTTTAACCTTGCCTTTGGCATCCTTTGTTCTGAAGAACATACAGTTTGAGCTTCAAGTTCCTGTAAATCAGAGGATTAAGACACAAAAGGGGAATATAGAATGATTGCTACAGCAAAATCATTAACATCAAATACAGTCATGCCTATAAATAGTGTTTCATTAAATATACTTTAAGTAATATTGGCTAATATGATCCCTTACTTCCTCATAAAGCCAAATGTTGATTTGAGAAAAGAAGTGACCTCCAAGTAAGGACTATATCAACTAAATCCATCTTACTTTAGTGCGAGGATATGGCTTTTTCCCCTTTCTGAATAAGAATAAATGTATTCTTCCTAATTTGACAGCATGATCATTGAGCTAGTATTAATCAGGGGGTAGAGAAAAAATAAGGAGGTAATTTAGGGGTGTAGTTTGATGAGGCAGGTGTAAGATGAAGAGTGTTGTGTGTAACTCAGTCAAGAAAAAGAAATATCTGATGTATCAACTAATTCTATGTATTGGGCTGTATGGGCACTTTGCTTCCTGCATTCAAAAGCAAATTCTGGAAAACTTGGCCTCCTTCAAGTGGATAACTGCTGGGTAAAAATTCCTTTGCCCTCAAATATCGTGGATTTGGATGTGGTAGAGAATAGGGTCATCGATAATCCTTGCGAACTCCGTGTTATTGTACAGAATGCACCTTTTCCTCCTGGTGACTTCAAGACTAAAACAGCCACCCCACCTTTCTGCTCTGGGGCACCTCTGTAGCTTTTCCTGGGAAAAGAAGACTTAGCTACAAGGAACTCTTCACACCTCAGCCTAAATGGGCCTGAGATCTTTAGATAACTCTTCTTGCTCTCATGTCAAAGAGGAGATAACTTGGGTTCTTCCTTGCAGAGAGGACTGCAGTTCTTCCTAAAAGGACTCTGATATAATTTTTTGCACTGGAATGCACAGTGGGCCCTCAGCTCAGTCTGCACATAAGCTTTTGAAAAAAAGATGCCCTGGATTACAGCTCAGGCCATGGAGACTGCTGGAATTCAAAGAACAGCTAAGATCATTTTTCAGTGTTACACTGTAGTTCTAACAGTAGCAACCTTAAACATAAAATCAATAGCCTTTCCTACCATAAATTTCATCCATTCTCCTAAACAAGTTGCATAGAGTGTCTATATCTAGTGGTACATCTTAAACTAGGAATAAAAGAACACATCCTTTTGGTTGGTGGTTGTTTTCTTTTTTTTTTTTTGTTCTCAGAAGGTAGTAAGAATAAATTCATGAAAACTGTAAAGACATTATCAAAATTGGCCACTATATCAAAGATATCTGCGCTTGTGTGGATAAAAGGGCAGCTTGCTTTGATAATTTTTAGTTGCACTGAGTTGCATTGATGCTCTCTCAGGCATATGAAGGATATAATTTTATATCATTCAAGTTAGGCCGAGATACCCTGAAGAGTGGCTGATTTGAAATGTGATACATAAATCTAAATAACGCTTCCTTAATGACACATGTCGTTTCTACAGTTAAATTATTTAGTTTACAGAAAAAAAAATAAACAATGGCAGGGAATTTTCTGCTTCATTCCACCCTGGCTGCAATAATTAAGACTCTGTTATTATCACCTATCTCTAGCAGATGTAGCATCATTTTCAAAGCCACTAGATGTGCATAGTGGGGGTGTTAAATCAGAATCAATGTGCCTGGGAGTGGGAAATTCTTTCCCATTCTTATGCATCCTTTTGTCAAAAGTAAATAATTTTTTAAAAGAATTTAGTGTTAATTTGTTAATTTAGAATTTAGACTGACAATCATACGGACTTCTATATGAAGCTATTTTTTTCTTATAAACAGATTTTAACATTTTAATCTTAATTTATATTTGGAAGTTTCTTATTTGATTCCTACATCCGGTGATTGCTCTGAGAGGGGTCACTTCAGCACAGCCCAACATTTATGAAGAGCCTTCCTGAGAAACCTCAATTTTTCCATTCTGTGCAAGCTGCCTGGCTACCATGACTTATTGCTAACTGAGGACAGGGTTCATGAGTAGCTGCTGGGGTGACCTGAAGGAATAAACCTCAAACCTCCAAAAGAAATAAAGTCTTTTACTGCCTGACTGATGGATGATAATAATCACACACACTCATGCAGCACTATTATTTCAGCTGTTGTTATTTCAGCATGTAAGATAGGGCTGAAATTTCAGGCAGGAATAAAAAAAAAAATAGTTTTTTATAAATAACATCTAGAAAAAAGTATCACCCAAAAGATAAAAAACATAGAATAAGAGTAACCAACACGCACCACGTTCCTGATCCCAGCAACCATTAAATGATTGGATTCAATTAGATAAATTTGAAAGAAAATCTATGGTAATGATCAGAAGGCTAAAGTCCCACAGAAAAGAGGGAAAGACTGATTAAAAGAGGTCTAAAAGAAGAGCAGGAGCTGGGTGCTTGACGAAAGTAAAAAGATGGGAAAATGTTAAAAAGTTAAAGTGAAAAACTTGTGCTTCTTGACCATGGCAGTCAGGACACGTGCAATGGATGTTTAATTGCAACAACAAAGATTAAAATAAAGAAAATTTAATGTTGAGAAAAGCTTTTTGCAATAAGGGAAGTGAACACAAAATACATTTTCTCAGTTGCTTACAGAATCTTCACCTATCTCTGTAAGAGGTTATTAATACAGGCCAGGAAAGGAACTGAGACATGATATAAATATGGTTCATTTCACCTCAGGAAAATGAACTTTCTAGAAAGCTTTTTGAGATCCTTTCCAGACTGAAGAATCTATGGCTGAGTAAGAAAAATGAAATTAAGAAAACTGGATTTCTTTCAGCATTTAGTGCCATTTCCAATAGCTGACATTTGCTACCCTTATCACAGCCTCTGTCAAAAAACAAGCAAAAATTCAAAGAACATGTTGAGTCTTTCACCTACTGTGCTTTATATAAGACAGCACCAGAGTACCTCAGCAGCCAAAAAATGATGAGCTGTTTGAGGGCAAAACAGCCATTAAAGCAGGGGGAGAGGGAACTCATGGAGAATACAGCTCACCGAGCTGTTAGACACATTATCTGTGACTGAAGGTTCACAGAGCAGATAATCAGTGAGCACAGACTCTAATCTGGAACAAACCCTTTGTTTCACATTAGTCCTGATACAAACTCATATTACAGATAAGTGCTGTCTTCTCAAAGACTGTACATAATCACAATTTTCCCAGTTTCTACCATGGCTTGTTTTGTGCATCAAAGTCATCTTTGTTTTACTTTCTATCCACCAAGGCTTGGTGCAAGAAATGTCAGAGGCTATCTTGCTGCATGCAGATCAGAAAGTAAGTCATGTCCCAAATGCTTGATTTTGTCTGCAGGGATCTGTGATTTGCTTTCCTTCAGGACAGCCAAGCAGTGAGTTCACTGCAATTTGATTTCTGAGCAATAATGAATCAATGTTCCTAAACATGCCAGATATCTCCTGGTTCTCTCTCCCATGTTGGTCACAAACTGCCAGTGTCATTTGCCATTTCTTTTCTTTCCTTTTCAGTTCCTTCATAGCTGTCATGAACTCTGCTGGAAGCTTTGAATCACTCCCAGCTGCTGTTCAGCGGTTGAAAGAGTAGACAAATGCTTTTTGTGAAGCACTGCAAGAGACTTGTGGATAGTTTGAGGCAATACACTGTGCTCTCAGAGCTGATAACTTCTTAAATACAAACATATAGCTAATTTTTCAGCTTTGCTACAGGTGGCCAGCATAAACTTGTTTTTCAAATTACTTTAAAATTCTTTTAATTTCTGAAATGAAGTAAAATTTCTAATTTAGAAAGGTTATGAGTCATTGGAAATGTCCAGAAGTCTTATCTAATCTGTGGACATGAGAGAAGGGGACAAGCAAAGATTCCCCAGGGAAGTGATGGAGTCACCATCCCTGGAAGTGTTTAAGAAATGGGTAGATACAGCACTTCATGGTATGGTTTAGTGGGCATGGTGGTATTTTTGGTGAAAGGTTGAACTTGATGATCTGGGAGGTCCCATCCAACTTAATAATTCTATGATTTTTTTTATTCTATAAAGTGACTATATCATCACAATGGAACATATTATATGTTGTCTGGAGAAGATACACCAGGTTTGGGCATGGATCCCACACTGGCCATGTCTGCATGGAACCCACTTCAGTGAAATAAGTCCTGATTTAGACTTTCATTCAGCATCTCTCTGTCTGACTTGGCCAGGAGCAGCCCTCTCCCCTGAGGAGGAAGGAGCAGAAGAGACAACCTGTGCTGAACTGACCCCAGTCCCCATTCCCTGTCCCCCTGTGCTGCTGGGGGAAAGTGATAGAGAGGCTTTGGTGGGCACCTGGTGTCCAGCTGGGGTCAGCCCACCACAGTAAAAGCTTTAGTCTTGTCTGGAAAGGCAGCCTGCAAAAAATACTCAGGATGATGTCCCATAGGATAGCAAGAGATCAATTCTCAAATCAAGATGGTGCTTGGTGCCTGTTTTAAAGCAAAAAAACCCATCAGGCCTTGTAATCTACACCTAACTTAGAGAACAGAACTTCAAAACTGCAAAACTGCTATTCTTGTTTGCACTTATCTGACTTTTTTGAGATCTTACTAAATGGCTCCTCAATTACTTCCTGCAGCAGCAGGCTCCTTCCTGCATGTGTAAATACACGCACTCATTTAAAGTTTGTTCCTTTTAATTTCATCTGTGGTGGAGGTGGAGTGAGCTGTGTCTCCTGAAACAGCTCATAAGTTATGAAGGGGGTTTTTTAAAATAAACTGAAATTTTATTTTTTTTTTGTGTAATCATTTTTACTGTCATAACTACAAAGAGAATTTGTGAGTGAAGCCTGTTGTGATATCACCTTCTGAAGGCAGACAGACTCCATTTACAGCAGGGAAAAGGTTGCATTTGACATTTTCTCTTTTCAGGGCGGCTCTGTACAAAAGCTGGTACAATTATCTGAGTTCAAAACTAATAGCAGCAAAACCTGACATACACCACATTCATTTTTGGAGGTGGGAGCATGACTGGCAGGAAAATAGCTGATGTTGCTGACCTCTGGGTTTTCATCATTAACCTTGAGAACGCAAGAGCCGTTAAAAGGGAATAAAGGAGTGCTGTCACTGTTCAACAGTTTGCATGTCTGTGTGCTCTAAAAAAAGTCCTGCTCTTGACACTAAAATCCACTTGCTCATCCTACACCCACACCAGATTTTCTTACCGAGATGCAGCACTAGTCCTCCACCCACTGACCAAATGACTTCTCACTTTTTTGACATTCCTGAGACCAAGTTAATTTAGCTGATGGAGTTTTTCTGTGCAGAGGGTTCAATCCAAAGTTCATGAAGTCGATGAAAGTCCTTCTATTTATTTTACTGGTTGTATCAGGTTAGCAAAGAACAAATGCTCCTACTTCAAGTTCATGCTATTCCTCATTAAAAGCAAGAAGAACCAAGCAAAAATAAATTGGTAGTCACCCAAAAGAGAGGGCAATTTGGAGAGTGCTCACCTGGTGGGATTGCATCAGCTTTCTCCTAAAGTGAAATGAAATGAAAATGATATTCCTGCTATGCCAATAGCAGTCAGACATGTGGAAGACACATGTGACAGCCTGGTTTGACACTTCTCAACAGGGTGGGAAATAGTGAATTGGACCATCTCAAGGCTCAGGACAGAGCTAAAACACAAGAAGTGGAGAAGCTGAAGAAAGTGATATAACTACGAAACAAAAAACTGATACAGATTTTTCTGTTCCTCCTGTCACCAGTGCATGAGAAGGCTGGAAACAGCAACATTTCCTGGTACATTTTCAACCCCCTCACCACAAAAACAATTATCATCCTGTATTTGCTGAATGGCCTCCTCCAGTACCATCAGTCACAGCATCTAACCTGATTTTCCTACACTCTTGCAAGGAAAGAGAAGAGTCAAGGAAGATTTGGTGCTTCCTCAGCAACTCTGTTTCTTATCCCTAGAGCTGCCCATGGCACCTGCTATATAAAATTACAGCAGTTTCAGGGAGGTGTGATACCAACTGGTTTTGATTTCTGGAAGGAAACTGTTTTAGTGCTGTCAAACATACAGAGGTCACATAGATGTCTCTAAAACTGAACATAAATTCTGGTGAATGTCACCCAAGACAAGAGAGGATTTTGAATTAACCCATTGAGATCATAAACCCGAGATGAGAAAAAATACAGTTTTCTAAAAAAAAAAAAAAAAGTGTTCATCTTTGTATATTAAGAAAACGTCTTAATTTTCAAAATGGAACAAGGGAAAGCTTATTTATTAATTTGAAAGAAATTTCTCAAGGAAAGATGTGGCTGGTGTGTCAAAATGAATGGCTTTTACAGATCATCATAATTTTTCTTTTAACTTTCAAATGTGTACCTCTCAAAAAATATCCCAGTACAAATTTGTATGTCTAAATACAGCTCTGATCTGTCTCTGCCTACACCACCTGCCATTTCAGATTTTTGAAATGGAGCAAGAAAGAAAACGTGAAGAGAAGCTTCAGGTCGATCTTCTCTCTGCTGTTATATTTTTTGTTACTGACTTCTTTCCTGTTACCCTTCCATCCAACTTAATCCACGGTGTTCTGCAAATTCTCTTCCACAGAAGCCCTCCTGCCCACCACCTATGCTTCTCATCTTTTTTGTTGTCCTTCTCAGGACTTTTTTATTTCTTTCCCTTAGTTTTTAGAACAAAGTGATCAAACTCAAATGCAGTACTCATGGTGAGTGAATGCAAGTTGTTCCTGTAACAGCCTTAATATGTGGTAAGGGATTCTTTATTCAATTTTAATTTATCCTTCAGTCTCACTTTTTTTAAACCACTGCTAAACATTGAGTCTGTGTCCTTCATCAAATGTGAAATGAAAATTGAAGCCTTTCTTTTCTCTAAGACACTGGGTTTTCTATTTCTATATTTCAGAACCACATTTTTGTGTTAGAGCCCCCTGATTCATTAACAACAAAAATATTTAGGGAAAACGTCCATTTTGATAAGACCTAAACCCAAAAGCATAAAAAGAGTGCCTTCCTTCCCAGCTCTAAAAAGACCAAATGTTTCAATGAGGAATCTGCTTGGACCATGGTAAATTGAGGGAAAGTCCTAACTCTGCCTAAAATGAAATGTGAGACTTGTATCACTGACACAAACCTGTTATTAACTCCTCAGTCACCAAACTGTGTGGATGCCTCTCCATTTTGATAAAGAAAGCTTCCTAAATTGTTAATTAAGTCCAATGCAGGTCCCAAAAGAAGAAGACGCTCAGATTTTCATGAAGCAAGGAAACTACTTATCTTACACCTAACATTAATAAAACTTTACCGCAATTTCTGGGGATTGGATGTCCATGAAATCCTCCTGAACAAATGGAAGGATAAATTATAACAAAGCTATATTATGATTTCTTTTCTGTGTGAGCAGGCTGAAGAGATGCCACCAATCCTACCTGGTTTCATGTTAATCTCCCCTCCAGTGAACTGTATTTTCACATGTAGTCACAGGTGTTTAAAACATTCTCCCTTTACAAAGAAAACAAACAAAACAAAGTAAAAAAAAAAAGTTTTCATCTCTTTCAGAGCTGCTGGAACTCTCCAGAATGTTTTCTTTTTGAAATATACACACATCTTCTCCCCTTCTAAGAGCACTGTACTTGACTAATAGGGCTGCTTCTTGAAACAAAATGTAAAGTGTTTGGGAATCATTTGGAGCCTGATAAGCCCACATGAGAACACTGTGCCTGGCACACTTGACCTGCCATGAATCACACAAGTTAGGAGATAGCCTCTTCTTTTAACAGAATAGGTGACTCTATTGACTGTGTAACAACATTTATGAACAATCTTGCATTTTCTTTTATTTCAGCTATGAGACATACCCAGGTCTCATGATATGATAAGCTTTATATCAATGGAAGTGGATAATGCTCTTCATTTGGCTTTTGGGGTTTTTTTTGTTTGTTGGTTTGGTTTTCTGAACTAAGTTTGGAGACGAAATTGTAGTGAACAAAGAGATTGAAAGCCCTCTATTAGAAATGGCCAGGATTTATGTCTTTGGACAACATAGTGTCTATGTCATGGGGTTCCCCTTGGAACAGGAATACTGTCACTTTTGCCTCCTTTATGGTCTACATGTGTGTTCATCTCTGGCATTGGCAGACGAGATGAAGGGGTGAGATTAAAGACCATCCCTATTTTCTGGCTTTCCATGAATTTTATGCTGGATCACATAAAACATTTAGTAGTGTACTGCAGTACTTCCAGCTCTTTGCTGGCCATTCAGAACAACCCCCTTGAAGACACTGCTAAGCTCTTCCTCAGCCAGTTACCCAATTGATTTTTTACATGTTGATACTACTTAACCAAATATAACTAAAATTAACAAATGAACCCACAAAAAAGCCAAGATATACAAACAGCTTTCTGTTTTGCTTTATCAAATTAGTCCGTCCACTGGAAGCTAAGAAGAAAAATTGTGGGACAGGTTATTGTAAGTGTGTTGTGAGTCAGTGTGGCTTCATTGACTCCCATGTGCTGAGAAGTGACTACACAAGCTCCTATAATAAAAATCTACACATCACTTGTATATTCACCTAGTTCTCTCTGCTTGCACTCAGGGAAGGAATATTGGCATGTGAAGCTTAGCACATTAGCAAACAATAATGAAGCGAAATATTGTCATTCACTTGGTTAAGCACAGGATGGAACAAAGTCAAGGGCTTTATGAAGTTTTTGGAGTTCAGATGCTCATCTGGAATAAATCAATATTGCTGTAATTAACTCTGTTCAATGTCATAATCTCCAAATCGTGTTCGCTGTCAGGCTTTCTTTCCCCACCTATATCGAAACAAATTGCTCTTTACTCTGATTTAACCCTGACCAATTTATTGATAATTATGAAATTGTAAATCCTGATAAGAAAGTAAGTTTAAAGATCCTAGGTCCTTCATATTTTTGAGAACTGAAGGATAGTGATTGTATGGCTCCTGATTTCATCTCTGTTTCATCCTGGTTCCCCTTAGATGAATAAGTTACTCTGCTTTATGTATACATAAATGTCCTTTAGGGCTCTCTTTATTTCATTCTCTAGCCATATAGAAAATAATGAAGTCCCCAGTGAAAGCCTTAAGGGTCTCCTAAATAATCAGGGAGGAACAACTGGCTGTCTTATGAGCCCTTGTGAAAATTGCAATTTGTTCATTAATCATAGAAGTAAAGCCTCATCACTGGAGAATTAAGTTAGCCTTACTCCATGGATAACAAAAACACCTTCAACATGACTGAAACATTCATCATGCTAAGCCTGCAAATTCCATGTAATGGCACTGAATTAACCCTTTCCTTTTCTATTTTATGAAGTTCTTACTTGGCACAGTAATTATGACTGATCTAATGCCTCCTTTCCAGCCCATAAAAAAAGAGGTGAATGAAAGTAACAACCCCGGAAATTGTGCTTAATCCATTTCTACCAACATGCTCAGCGTACCTCTTTCTAAAGGGGCTTTGAGCATTAAAGTTTCCTCTCATTATTAGCAACAGCTAAAATGACTTTACAACATCGAAAGTTATGTAAAACATAATGATTTGTGAGATGGAGCCAAACACTGGTACTTATTTAAGAACATACAGGTTGTTGGAAATTCTGCCCACAGTTAGAAAAAGAGCTATTAATGGCCTTGGTTATCAGTTTCTTCTCACCAGCTCCCAGCTAAACATCCATCTTTTGCTGATATGATTGTTGTTAGGTCTGATCCTTTAACAAGCTCACCAGCTGGTTCCATGGGCCCACGTATGAAGAAGGGTGGGCAGCTGAGATTGCATTTACTTGGATTTAGGCTGCTGAAGAGTCATGTCCCTAAAGTAAATCCTACAAGTCTCTGTCATACATAACATAGTCTTACACCACTGAGCTGAAAATTGCCATTTAGAGTTTATGCTCCTGCATTTAAATATTACCTTCAGCATTATTGGATAACTACCTTGGATCCCATTATGATGGGTAAATATGAAACACGGGGCTGGACCTTGGAGTTTGCTTTGGGAGATGCTGTGATAGTCTTTATTTCACAGGAGAAAAAGCAGAAACTCACAGGAGAAAATTTACAGTAACTTGAATTCTCTCTGTCTCCACATGCATACATTATTCGAAATTGCAAAAAGCAAAACTCATTGTGAAGAAAAACATTTTAAAAAAAACCAGTATGGAGTGAGTCCTTTTTATCTTAAGGATACATAAATGGAGAATATGGAGGGGATGGAGTCAGGCTTTTCTTGGATTAAATTCGTGGACAAAAATTATTAAAGGAGCCAGCTACAAGCTGTCAGAATTGGAATCCTCACTGTATAAAGGCAGATGATTTTGCAAGGAGAGGAAGCTGGAATACAGCCCCTGAGGTGTTGTGGGATGCCTCTCTTTGAACAGTTTCTAAACTACAACTGGACCCAACTGGGCAAGGCACTAAGCAACCTGATTGAAGTTTGAACTTAGTTTGTGATATCTCCTTTTTTCTCCTTATTTATTGCAACAATTTTGTAAAATTTGCTTTGCTTGATTTTTTTTTAAATTTTTGTTGCATTATTAGCCTTCAGAGGGTTTTGTTATACAAAGCCTGCCCCTCTTTAAGATGCAAATAAGTGAAAACTGTTGTAAACAGCTCCTACCAGAAACATCAAAACATCCATTTTCGCCAAATCTTAGTCTGACTCTGCTACAGTGCTCAGTCAAAAAAAAGTACAGGGCTAAAAGAATGGAAAACACAGACAAAGGTTCAGTGGTCCCTGTGCAAGCCAAAGCTGGATTGCCACAAGTTGTCTTCCACTTGCAATGCTATTAATAGATTTGAAGGAACCTGCTGCACGTGGGGTGACTGAGTGCATTCTTCTCTTCCCCTGCCATGAATTATGTGAATATAATGATAGTTTGGAGGAAAGGGAGATGTTGGAGTGCTGTACAGACTCTGCCTTCTTTTGTGTGCTCAGCCTTTCATGTTCCCTTCAGGTCCTTTTTTTTTCCCTCTTTATTTTCTGCATGAGATGCTGAGTAATGAGGCTTTATGTTGGAAAGGTGATATATCTATCTATCTATATATATAGATATATATAGATAGATATATAGATAGATAGATAGATATAGATATAGATATATATCACTGAAATTTTCATTTTGAAGTATCTCCAGGGAACATAAGAATGCAACTCAGAATATTTGTTTTTATTTTGTAATCTTAATTTCAATAGAAACTTTTAGGGATGTTGCTGAGTCCACCTAGGAATAGCAAATTTGACTCAGGTCAACTCTTCCCTTCATCGTGTGCTTGGAGAAAAAAACTCCACAAGTATACAGATTTTTAATTTCATATATGGCAGTTTTATGGCTCTGCATTTTATATGCATTCTTCTGAACAAGAGCAGAGTCAGGACTGAGATAAATCAGTATGTACAAACATCAACATCAATAATAAAAACTTCTTTTATCAGTGATATGCAAAAAAAAATGGTTTTTCCCTTATATTTTCAAGTAAAGATGGTGTTAATTTTTTTAAAGAAGTCTTTGAAGGAACAAATCAAAATGTTTCCTCTATGAAGCAACCCTGACCCAGAAGAACTTATTTTTTTCAAGAGGTAACACAGAGAGAGAAGCACTATAGAAAAAAAAAATATCACTGCCAGTCAAAGTAAAGATATCTTTAGTGCAAGTCTCTCACAGGAAAAGATGAAGTCAGGTTTAGTTATGCAATATCACTTACATACACTGGTACTTCAGGAAAGAGTGAAACTTTTATAGCTCCTTGACGTAATAAGACACTTCCATAAAGTTCAGTGGAACTCATTGATTTTGCATAGAAAATATTCCCTAAAAGCTACAAAATTCACATGTCATTTAGCTCTAGCTTTAATTAAAAATCGACAGCCACAAATGTAATATGTAATCCTTCGGCAAACTGAAATACCGAAAACATATTTGTTTCTGATAGGGATAGGTTTTGAAACAAATATATCCAGGAAATACTGGCATTAGAGAACTGGACTTCTATCCAAAACTGAATTAACCACTGCTTTTGAGTGATCTGTAGATTTACTAATAATAAAAAAAAAGCAAAACAACAACAACAAAAAAAAAACCCCAAACCAAACCAAAGAAACAGGAATAATTTCAAATAATTTCCTTTTGTTCTGAACTTTCATTTTGCATATTGAAGTTATCATTTCAACAAAAACAGCTGAAAAAGTCAGTCCAAAACCATGTAAGTCAAAATCCCAACCGATCTCCATCCAAGGCAGCACATTCCTGCAAAACATTTCACTTTCAACAAAGGCAGTTTCTCTAGATGATGTTTGTAAAAGCAAAATGTTTTCTTATCAGAGGAAAACAGGCAGTGAGAGGCCAGAAAACATCGAGTTCATCCAGCCATCTGCCCCTTAATGGGATCAGCTACACTGTGCCACTTTAACTCCCTTTTTCCTCTAAGTCTTTCAGAACAGGTTAAATAATCTATTCTAGTACTTCATCACCCTGACAGGAAATTTTTCCTATTGTATGAACCAGATTTTTTTTTCTCCTAGTGAAGTTTTACTTTTTGTTTGTGTGTTGCTCCCATCCTGAACGTGGAAGACGGTTGTTTTCCAGTCCTCCTTGCAGAATTATTCTCCCTATAATTGAGATCAAATATCTCAACCTCTCGCCTTACTTTGTTAAGCTTAAATAGCTACAGTTTCTTTCACTCTTTCTTCAGAGGTCATATTATCTAGATGACACAATCCTTCTCATTTGAAATGTTTACACCATTTCTATTCTCATGGTATTATCATGTGTTTAATCCCTTGGGCTATACTTCTAAAATACAGATAGATCTGAATCACCATCACCTGATTTATAAGGTTCCTGATTTACAGGATTTCAGGGTTTTACTCTTTTCCTGATTCTTTCTGCTTTTTTTTTTTTTTTTGAGCACAAACGTGAAGTTTCTTCTCAGAAAAAAACCCTTAAATTTTGGTCACCTGGTATATAATTTCTGCACTGCTGTGTCCTCCAGCATGAGAATATTTATTATCATCAGAAAGCTCTTTTTATGAAATATGCATTTGTATTTGAAATCAAGAATATGAATTTAAAAACAGAGCCTGCTCCTAGTCGAGTCAGTGCTAAAAACTCTATGGGAATTCAGTAGAAGGGGAAACAAACCCTTACAGTGCAGCAGGTCTGTAATTTTGTTACCTGCAATGGGCTCCAGGTAAGATCTATACTTAAAGAGTTAGAGAAGAGTTTTGAATAAGTTAGGATATCAGTACCAGCATAAAACATTTCATTGTAATAACTGTAATGTCAAAAAAAAAAAGAAGTGCAGACTATTTCTCCATGGGAAAGCAAAAATTGCTCTGCCACGCAAGGAAAGAGTAGGAAGTTTACCTCTTTACATATAAGTTTCATGGTATATACATTTTATGGAGACTCTTTAACTCCAGATTATTCCAATTTCTCTTGATTGCAATCCATCATTATATGTCTGTCCTCTTCCTCACTCCAATCCTCACCTATCCAAGCTTGGTGGGGGCTTTCTCTCATGAGTTGCAGCAAGTCTTGAAATACCTGATGTTTTACTCTCCATGTGTGTTTTACTCGCTCATTTGACTGCAAAACACAAGTAACATCAGATTCCATATTCAGACATATAATTCAGGAAAACTGCTTGAAATAACTGCTTTAAATGGCCCCTAAAGTCTCAAAAGTAAAGTAAAAAGAATGGCTTAGGTCATGGTTGTAGAGTAACCATGTAAGATATCGCAGCTTCTGGGGGAGAGTGTGAGTACTTCTTGTTTTTAAAATAAAGTTTTTGAATTTGCAATATTGAATGATGCATAATTTGAGAAAAAAGATTGCTTATGCTTCTAGTTCCTGTAAAGACCCAAATGAAGTCCTGATCCAGTGAGGGGAATGACAACCTTGCCACTGGTTTATACAAATCCTGGATTTCACTCTGGTGAGTGCTACTGTGCACTGTTAGTCTGAGCTATCATTACACCTGTAACCTCAATTTTTTGAATTTTCTGAATTTTCTGGGGGTTGATGGATTTATTGCAGGATACAATAGTACAGAGCAATACTCAGCAAGACGCATAGGATGAGACAATAAAGGAAAAATAAACTTTTGCTCCTGTGCCCAAAGAACTTGTTTCTTACTTACTGGTGCATTTCTTCTAAGTGACAAACAGGAAAGACTGGCAGATTCAAATTAGAGGTTAAGCAAAGGGTAGCTGAGAAGAACAAGAGTCAACTACCTTAGTTTAAAAATAGAAATAGAATGAAGCTAGCAACCTGAGGGAATTGACACGAAGCAGATTATGAGGAAATTGGGAAGGTTCTTTTATTACAGTTAAAACACAGAAGAAATGAAAAAAAGTGCCTGCTTTACCAGGCTCCAGTTCTTCCTTCAGCCAAGCAGAAAAGCTCATAGTATCAAACCAATTAAGATTAAAATGAAACTTGAACGCAAACAGAGATTGTCCATTCCCTGATATCCCTCTTTGTGTGGTGCAACAGATGGGATGTATCCCTTCCCCATAAGATGGCCTTAAAAGGTTAATGTGCATTTTTAGAATTATAGCAAAGCTAAACAGCTTTTTCATTACAGTTAACTTTAAATGTTTGATTATTATTCAAATTAGACTCTCTGCTTCAACTTTTTCACTTGCAAACCAATTCTGATTGAATATTGACGTCAGAGAGGAGAATGCATTCCAAGCAGCAGTGAGAGGGAAAAACAGGGTGGACACTGCAACAGGAGAAATGGGAATTTCACAGAGCATCACCTGCAGTTAGAAGATGTTGAGGTGTGTTGGACTTGTTCACTTTATGGATGCATGTACTCATCAGATCTGCCCTTAGTAAAGACTGCTCAGATTTCACAGTGAGGAGTAGTGTCAACTGCAAATAATCATATTCATGGCAGTTCAGTCTAGCAAACTTATGAAACTGGTAATTTCTAGATACAGTCGAACAACTTAATTATTTCCTGTGAAAAACTGTATTTTTGATGAAAATCCTGAAGCTTTTGTTATCTGACAAAAATTTACAGTTTTAGGAAAGTAGACACTGTAGGGATGTGTTTAATGAAAGTATAAGTTCCTACACAAGAAATTTTGAGGAAAATATTTGGCAGACCCTAATAATTTCTTTCTTGCCTTATTTCCTTCTTGTAACCCATTACTGAGAAAGATGTAGGCAGATAGAATCTGGAGTATTCAAGCAAGGACAACTTTCACTAGACCAGGTTGCACAATGTCCCATGCAACCTGGCCTTGAACACTTCCAGGGATGGGGCATAGTACATAATTATATAACAGATAGCCAGAAAGGATTTTTTTTTTTTCCCATAGATTCCTGGTGCCTTCAGAAAAAACAACTCCTTGTACTCTAAATTTAATTTAAATATAGAGGCAACATACATTAGAACTCCTTTCAGGAAGACCTTGACTGGAAGGACTCAAGATGCAGTTTTATGTTTTATAACTTTTCTCCTAATTAAAAAAAAAATAAGTCAAATATCCATCAAATGAACCAAATTCCACTCTTTCAGGCTGGGACACCACTTGCAGGTGGTGCATGGAAGTAGAGGATCATGTCTAACAAGCAGATAAGGAATGTTTTATCCTGGCACACAATGGACCTGTTTTGCCAGAGGAACCAAGGCAGAAGCTGAAGGCAAAGTTCAGTTATGTAAAAACTCTTCATATCCATGTTCAGTATGAAAACAGTCTATCCAAGTGATTGAGACTGGTTTCTGACAAGGGATGCTACGTCAACATCTGGTTGACTTTTAAGAAATAGACTCTTCCTCCATAATGATATCCATTGAAGGAAGTATCTCAAACTTCACTGCAGTTCTTTCTTTATATACCATTACTCAATGCAATTGAACAAGTGGCACGCCAAGAGTAACTGATGGCCCAAGTATAAGAACAAAGCCTAAGTGGCAATAACACTAAACAAAAAATGAACTGTAAATCTGATGTGTTTAGGGGATAATGTCCAGTGTAAGTCCCCCAGCAGTTATATTTTCCTTCACAGTGGAATCTTAAATCAATTCCTAATGTATGAAATGCACAATCAGTTTAGTTTCCCTTAGAGTTGGTTTAATTGCTGTCATTCTTGGGGGGAAAAAAAAAACCACAAAACACCACAAGCAACCAAGAAAAATCAGTATTAAAGAAAGAATAACAGAGTCAGAATTCCCATCTGAAATATAGATGGTGTTTAAGTCCAAAACCTGACTTGAATTTTACACCTAAAATCAAGAGCTAGCACTTTTCTGTACTCATCCTTCATGTATAGAGAGGAATGAATATAGACTAATCTAAATTGTAATTTCATAGGTTGTTTATACCGCATAAATAAGGTACAGCAGCTGTTTGAAAGGCAAATTGAACTAAAAGGTCTCTGGATTGAATCCTAAAGTATTTATATTCAGTTTTTCACATTGTGTTCTGTTTTCAGAACCATTGGTGAATTTGTTAAATCACTGGTGTGCTTGTTAAAGAAAATAATATTTCACGAATGCTGGCTACCCTTAGACTCTCTCCTTGAGTCTAAACGTTTGTAGCTAAATACAAAACCTTTGACATAGCTGTCTTTACTGAACCAAAACAAACTACAAGTGAATTCTTGTTTAAACTCCATCAGCCATGATGATTATACTGTATTTGTAATGAAGCAAGGCCTCCCAATAACACTACGAGGACACATTTCATAGTGTGTAATAGTTTTTACGGTATATATGATTTCACATGTCATTAGCCAGACTTTTCAAATGTGTTCCAAGTAGCTTATAGAAAAAACACTAACATGCTGAAACAAGATTATTAGCAAAATCAATATCACTGAACGGGCAGTTTATTTCTTTTTTCTACTCGCTGTTGGCGACTACTCTAGCAAGAGCAGAAGACCAGCTTTAAACTGAAAGAGGGTAGATTTAGATTAGATATTAGGAAGAAATTCCTTCCTATGAGAGTGGTGAGGCCCTGGCACAGATTTCCCAGAGAAGCTGTGGATGCCCAATCCCTGAAAGTCAACGAGGCCAGGTTGGATGGGGCTCTGAGAAACCTGGTCTAGTGAAGGTGTCCCCTGCCCATGGCAGGGGGTTGGAACTGAATGATCTTTAAGGTCCCCTCCAACCCAAACCATTCTATGATTCTATGAATATAATCTTAATATAAAATTCTGGATATCTGTAGGTCTGAACTGAAAATCTCTGCTCTTCTCAGAAGTATTTGCTATACTATGCTAGGGCTTTACTGAAGTTTTATTCAAGTTTTTTCTCTTTCATGTAAGAACTTTCACATAAAAATTTCTTATTCTTATTTGCCTCAGGACCATAGACTTTAAGCAAGGAAGATAATTAGTTAAACTTGTTCCAGGTTCCTCCTATCCTACCTTCTTTCCACCCCATGACATCCCTGGCTTCATAGTGAATTCAAATAGACCAGACTTGCAGCTACCTTGTGAACTGCTCACTTTTTGTGAGCTGTTTCCTTCCTGCACCCTAAATTTTGCAATTCTAATTGCTGAAGAGCATTACTTCAACTGTAGATACTTTCCTCCTTCTCTAGCTCCCCAGGAAAGACCCTTGAGTGGGAGTGGTCTGAGTATCCAAACTGTGAGGGTGATTTGACATCTCATAAGGGTGTGAGGGTTCTACCCCTCAGAGCACGAGCTAATATGAGGATTGGGGTCCCTTGGAAAAAGGAGAGAGCAAGTGTGCTCTGGAATAAGAACATAGAGCTGTCTGGGGGGGTGGGGGGGGGGGTGATTTCTGCAACTTCTCATTCTCATGACAGAGAAAATATAGAAATAAAATCAAATCAGGTGGACTTTTGGTCAGAATTTCCTGCCCTAAGGAAGCATTTCTAGTTAGTATTTTCATCTGTCTGTCTTTGAGGAAAGCAGAACTGAATTCTCAGAGGTTGTGGAGGTGGGAATTGGGACAAGGCTGGTAGGCAGGTAAGTAACTCTTTCAGTGACAAGCAGCTGGGTTAAGATGATTTGGGAGAAATGAGACAAGGAGAGAAAGCAAATCTGTGTTTATTCCTTTTGGTAACCGTTGCAATAACAGCAAAACCGGTGAAAATAAGTACAGAATTTGACTGCCAATGCTCACAACTCTTCATCTGATTATGTGTAATCCTTATTAGAAATGATGACTTTAGACTCCTCTGATAATTATCTTTGAGCAAGCATTCAATTTTATGATTGTACATGTGATAGGATACGCTGCTGAAGGATCTTGCCCTTGAGTGATTGAAATGCTATTATTTAGTGTTTATAAACATTCACTCTTTCCAGGTGCAGATATGTCGTTAAGTCACTTAAATAATCTAATTATTTCAGGAGATCTGGAACATAAGAGTTTTTTCCTCCCTCGCCATTTGGACAGATGTTAGTAAATAACTTCAGTAGTGTAGGAAGGACAATTAAAAGGAGTTAGAGAAACTCACTCAAAAGAATACTTGCATAGTTACATCCTAATTTTACAAAAATTTATGAACTTGCTGAACTTCATTCATATGATCAATCTTATTTTTATGCTCACAGACAAGAAATAAGATCCGGGTAATGTTTTATTATTAAAAAATTAAGGACTTAGAGGTGTTTTAAAAAGTTTTGTCTATAGGTGTGTGAACAGAAAAATATCTAGAAGTAAAAGATAAAAAACAGAGGGAGGAGCTTTTCATCTTTTCATGCACTTTATCTAGAATAGTTGATTCAAAAACTGGAAAGTTTAAGAAATAGGAAATAAATTGCATTTGTGGTTTTCCACAAGAGTAATGGCATGGGCATCACTTGAGATAAAAACACTATCTCACCAAGCAAAAGTTTGAACAGTTCTGCTCCGAGATACAGTGTGAGACTTTTCTCTTTATCAGAATGATTATAAAAAGCAAAAGATATACTGGTTTGAGTTTGGACATTTTGTGAAAAAATAGAATCCTTGTGTAGTTATATAAGATTCATTTAATTGCAGACACGTATTACTCATTTAGACTTTGGGGGTCAATATGGAAAGATGCTGCAAACTGATTTATTTCCTCAGGAGTGCTCCATGTTGCACAGGGTATGTGGGCACCTGCTCTGCTCTGACCCCTCTGTCCTCTATTAACATGGAGATAAATAAAACTCAATAACACATGATTCAATTTATTCTGAAAAAATCTAGACCAGCTGTGGTGAATTGTTCTCTGAGCTTTTCTATCTCTTTCCAATGCCTACAGAGAAAGTCCAGCGATGAAATGTGAACAGACTGTACATGTGCCAACTGACTCTTTGGATCTTGAGTGGTCAGATATTAATCAGAGTTCACACTTCTGTATTTGGCAGGACATGGTTCTTTTACAGGGCCTGTCCATGAGCTTGACACTTATAACACCCGGGCATTTGACTTGACCCTCCTAAAAATGTTCGATTTCTCTTGCCAGCACCAGAAATATGTTGAGCTGTGTGATACCTGCTAAGTGTTTTACTCTGCTTTTTAAGCTGTAGTATTACTGGTAGGCATTTTTTCCAGGTTCTATCCTTTTGCATGCTATCTGCATCTCCTTGACAGGATTAAAAGAATGAATAAAATCTGTCTGGCTTGCAGCTGTACACACAAATGGTCACTGCTTGACTCAATTTTCAAATTGTTTATGGCATTTGAAATATCTGCGGTTATTGTACTTTTCCTTCAGCTCTTCATTATCTTTATTGGTCACCTCTGTGTCAGTATATCAGTATCCTAAGATGCCTCAGGTAGTTTTAGTTTTCAGTTCTATACATTGAAACCAGTCAGTTTGAGAGTCATATACCTCTATATGTACGTCTAGATGTTGGCTCCTGGTTGTTTTGATTAGGTCTGTCATAGAATCACAGAATCATAGAATATCCTCAGTTGGAAGGGACCCACAGGGTTCAACACATGACAGCTGATTTACCCCTGCAGAACTATACTATTTGTGACATCCTTATGGGATCAGCAAATAGAACACAAGACCTATAGGAAACCTGCATTGCTCCAGCTTGGGAAATAATATAAAAAGAGGATTCTTAAACTGCATAAGAAACCTCTGCACAGGCAGCTGAGTTAAACCTCTACCTGCAGACAAATCCTCAAGTTCCAGCTCAGTTTTTTGGGGTTGAAATGTTTCAAGAAGACTCCAAGAGAAGACAGTTTGGTGGGAAAAGCAATCTATTGGGTTTTATGGGACCTGGTGTAGTCCAGCCCAGTATCTTCCAAGAGGCTGTACCTTCCCATTACCTGGCTGTTTAACATTTAGGAAATATCCAGTTATCTTGGTGGCAGGAATCAAGGATGTTTTGACAAATATACGGCCAATCTTTGGTGCAGCTCAGTTACTTGGACTCAGGTGCCTATTTCCACCTAAGCCAACCACAAGCTCCCAAATATCCACCCTTGTGCTGTGGCAGCTGGATACCAGGTGGGACCCCACAGGGCTCCTCCAATGGAATGATGTGCCTACACTAAGGAAAATGGATCACCTTCTCTAAGTCTTCAGGTAAATAAAATTAGCAGTAACAGAACTTAGAGGCAGGAGAATTTTTAATTCATTCTGTTTATCACTTGTAATTTAAATATAGCTTAACAAAGCAAACAAAGCAGAGTGCCTCCCTCCCATTATCTTTTTATATTCTGGAAAAAATAGACAATGCACAAAAAGCGTCTAAAATTGAGCAGCTTATGGTTATGTTGCTATAGTTACAGGATGATCAGAGGCTTTGCTAAGCCAGAAAAAGAAATGAGCAGTTTCAAATAGTTTTGCACCTAGTCCCTGCAGATAGTGCTACATTTCCAAGTACACAGTTTTGATCTGCTTCGCATTGGTGAAATGCAAAGAAGCCATTTGTCTCCTGAAATTTCTTATGAATAAAAAAAAACCCTTAGCATTTTGCATCTGAGAATTTCCATGTATATTTCAAATAAGAAAAACAGTTTCTATTAATAGACATGGTCAGAAAATGTGTTCATTTTTCCTCAGAATAATTTCTTTTATACTTTTTTTTTTACGAAATGCAGCACTTTTTGGTGCTGAAAATCAAAACCTTCTGCTTTTGAGCCAAAATCTGTCATCTATATATAAGCCTATAATATCTTTCAATTAAATACTTATGTTTCAGAAGAATAAAAACAGCCATGTGAAATAATCAGTTCAAAAAATAAAAACACCACCACATTTGTCATCAGAAATTATTTTCATAAAAATGTTAGCATTGTCCCTTTTAAAAAATAATTTCAATATAAGTTACAGGTAAAAACACTCTCTCAGAGATGTCATTGCTGTATATTACAACACAGCTTGGGTAGTTCTGCTGGGAATCTGCACGTAAAAAGAGAAGGAACTGCATTTACACCAGTCTATGCCTAAAATTTTACCCTCTTGTTTATCAAAATTCTAAAGTTTGCTTTTGCGTTGTTTTGCTGAATGAATGGAAAGCTTTCGTACCTGAATGTGATGACTACAGAAGACTAAACATTAGCAAATGATTTTCCTGATTCTCCCAGCCCCTCTTCGGTGCATTTTCACTCAGGCAATGAAGTGCCTGTTGCTCCTAAACTTGTCTGTCCTTCTTTGTGTATTGAAGTGTGGTGCAAATCTTTTGTTGTTTCCCTTTAATTTATTCTGTCATAAATGTATCCTACCAGCATCTAAAAAGACTCCAGTGTAAATTAAAATTTGTGCGCTTTTATAGAAATGGCTACTTCACATTGAAATCACGAAGGTGGCAAAGTGAGTCCATTCAGGCTTTGAAGAGCTTTGTTTTAAAGTGAAGAAGGAAATTGAGTTTAGATAAATTAAGGAGATTAGCTACAGCTTATCTATCAGGACCTATCTATTTAAAGCACCCCAAAAGGGGTGTGAAGGATGATTTTGGTGCAGTTCACTAGCCCTTCCCACATATCTCTTCTGCAGGCTGTTGTTTTGAGCAGGGGGCTGGACCAAATGTTCTCTAGAGATCTCTTCTAACCAACTTGTTCTGTGATGTATCCTGCCTCTTAGATATGCCAAATCTGGTGGATCAGCACAAAGAAAAAGTCTTCTCTGCCTTTGAACTCCGAAGTTTTACTGACCTGTCCTACCTGTCACTGGTAGCACTTGTGGGAAATCATTGATCAGCTGAAACAGAACCAGCTGCTTTTGAGGGAACTGAACATGGCCTCAGATTTTCATTGACTAAAGAGAATCAAATTCTCAGACAGAGAGTTTCGACTCATTAATCACTTGTGAGAACTTAATTTATATGCATCTACCTGTAGATATCTCATCTGTAGATTGGAATGCACAGTTATAGTTTCAATGTCAGTAAGAAGTTAATTACTCAATCTTTCTTTAACAGTTGATAAAGATCTAAGATAAGATTCATTTCAACTCAGTGCTGACATCTGAAGTAGTTCAAAAGCATCATTCCCTTGAAGTGATTCAGTTAGTCTCATAGAAGACCTGGTTCCATTTGAGATGTCTCAGGGAAACTTAGGGGGGCTCCTGATCCTGCTCCAGAAAGTCACAGATCTCCAATGGGTCCTATCATATTTACTGGCCTTAGATGTCTTAGGGTGTCACAGTGGCTTTCAGTACAATTTGTTGCATAAATGCAGGTCACTTCTTCTCCCAAGTTACAAATACTACAAGACAAAGTACAGACATGCAATATCAGGGCAAGGCATGTTCAGTTTTAGCCTCCTGGATATCCCAAACTGCTAAAGACAGGGACAGACCCAAATGAGAAGACAAGCTGATGAGTTTTCAGAGAAAACGCACAATGGTTTGCAGGTGAGATAATCACTTATCCCATAGAGTTTCTAAAGACTTTTGAATGGAAAACTGATGCTATTCATTATGCATGCATTGCAAATTTACCATTAGCCCAGTAATTTTTCTAGCATATCTCCACGGTAATTCATGTTTTAAAGGACATACAAAAAACTCTGGAAGAGTCATCAGTGGGATAATGTGCCTTTGAGGTGGGGGAAGAGAAGTACCCGTCATCTTATGGATAGGGGTTATTTCTTCCATGTAACTTGTTTCAAGATATTTGTACTGATCTCTTAACACAAAGAGAGTTAACAGTGATATTTGCAAAAAAAGGTGATTTTGCCACACAAATGTTTTCCTGCATAAAAACCAATTCAATTTCTTTTGTGTATGTTTGCTTTTTTATTAATCTGAGGAGAAAAATAAAGGAGGTGAAACAGAACTACATAGAGTTACACACTGCCAGTACTGAATCAGTTTGTACAGAACTGGGTTATAGTTACTGCAGTTCTTCAGAAGAGAACTACTCAATTTAATCAAAGATTATATGAAAACACCACAACAATAATTTTGAAATAATAGATGTGTGTGTGTCATCCACAATAATGCCCAAATTGTTCTGTTGGGCTATAATTTCTTAGCAGCAGTTCTCCCATTTCGCACACCCGTTATTTATAAGAGAATTAAACAGCATCATCAGATGGCTTAACTGACTCTGAAATTGTAGTATGAGGAAAAAAGTGGGAGTGAAGTGTCAGACTATCAATTGAAACATTGCTCTAGCAATGTCCGAGGCGATCAGAGAACAAAAAAACCCAAACTCCCACCCAAAACCACCAATTAGGGAAGAACCACTCATCCATTACCATGAGCAAATTAGGCTAGAAATTTCCACCGAGGATTATTTGAAATTGGATTTTTTGTGTGTTTGTTTGTTTTGACTGGTGCAAGTTATTGCATTGACAGAGTTATTTCTTCTTTCCTTATTTCTTCTCCTTCTTCTTCTTAAGTGCACTCCAAAATACTGGAGTAAAAAGAAATGGAGTCAGAAAGGTGTTTAGGTTCCTAACTCTAGTTAGCTTATTAGATGCCTAAGACATCTAAAGTCCCATAAAATCCATCCCTAAAAGCTCATGTTTCCTGATAGTTCTGCATAATGTTAATTATTGTGCAGAAATACAGTCCAAGCCCAAAAATGAGATGAATCAAAAAAGAGAAATGAGCACCATAACTGGTGCTCTGAGTGAGACCACACTTTGTAATTAAGAACAGATAGCAATAAACAGACAACATGTGCTCTATGGGTGTATTTTGAATTCATTTCAGATAAATTATAGAAGTACAAGAACTAGGTTCTGGTTCAATAACCTACCCACTGGTACCCTGGGCCATCCAAGACAATTATGGTGTGTCTGGTTCGTGTCTCCACTCATCCTCCTAATTTCGCTAGAAATCACTCAGCCCTGCCCCTCCCAAACCTTTGTTAAAACAAACGTTAAAAATAAAGCAAAACACCGCAAGACCCCAATCTGTATTTCTGCAAAATAGTGAACTGACTCTGCTCTGTTATACAGTATAATGACAAAATAACTCTGTTGGATTCTCTAGCAAAATGTACCCTCACCAGCATAAAATTGACAGGCTAAGATACGTTTATGGCAACTAATACTATAAAATCTGGACACTTCACATGCTTTATGATATCCCACAGAGGCAAAGAAGGAAGAGTTATTTGACAACTGGGAGTAAGAGGCACAGAAAGGCAAAATGACTTATCTAGGATAACATAAAACACCTGTGACAGAGAAAGAAGCTAAACCTGGGTCCCCTCATTTCCAGGCTTATGCTCTAACCACTGCATAATCCTTCCTGCTCCAAGCCTGAAATCTTGGTGCTCCCATTGATTCTGCATGTTATTTAAAGTAAGTTTTTCAGAAATGCACAGTTTAGATGTTGGCTGAAGTCTCTGTCCATTGAAATGAAATAAAAGAAGTACAAGCTCCCAGCATACACAGATGAATGGGGTTGTTCCTGTTCATGTGTTGGACTATTCATTCCTCTTTGCTGAACTTCACAACTTTCCTGCTGACCCGTTTTTACAGCCTATTAAAAAGGTAATATATTCATCTCATCTGTCAAACACTCCTTCCAGGTTTGTATCATGCGCAAGCCAGCTGAGGATTCGCTCTTGTCCATCATCCAGGTCATAAATGAAGATATTAAAGAGTATTGGTCCAAATATCGAAGTTAGGAGCACATTAGCAGTGACTTACACCCCTTTAATTTCTGTTCCCATATTATTTTTTTAAGTCCAGCCATCTAAAATGCAGTTGTTTTATCAAGCAAGTGGTCTGAGTTTCCTGTAAAGCCCTAGGAAAGGCAGTGTCAGAGAAAGATTTGTGTCATAATAAAAGACAGGTACCTGCCCTATCCAGCTATTTCTTACCATTGATTGTGGCTGAAGCCTTGATTATTATGGTTAGACAACTGAATTTTAGAAAGTAAAGCTGGGTTAGTTGAAGCTCACCCTTCTTTAAAGAATTACATTGAGCTATCACTAAAAGAATAGACTGAGAAGGGTCCACATCAAAATACCTCAGGGGCAAAGCACTCATCAGCATCTAACTCTGATTTGAAGTGTGCCATAATCAGCGTCCACTCTGACTGGATTTCCACACAGAGTTTGGGAAGTCTTCCTAAGAAAACTTCTTATAAAATGAATTCATTTCTCTGACAATTTTAAGGAGAAAAAAACCAAAAAACAACCTCCCCAAAAACCTCCTAATTGTCAAGAAGTCACCATCTCCTAGGAAAATACATCCCAACGTATGCTGCTCAGCTAGTCAGTATTTTCTGCAGGAAATACATAATGACTGCTCCAGGTATCTTGATCCTTGTTTTGTGCATTGGCTGCATCACAAGTCAAGAATTCACATTTCAAAAGTGACTTAATCCCTGTGAACCATCCCTTTATAGTTGCTAATGAGAATTGTGACCAGCAGCTCAAATAAAGAACTTTTTGTTTAAAACACCCTGCTTGAGACATTGCAGCAGAAGGGGAAAGTACAGCAAAACCCACGTGTGCCTTGTACTGTGCACAGTTCCATCTCTAAATAAATAAGCCAAAAATAAAACAAAATGAAAAACAAAGCCCAACCAAAATGGAATTTGAGACCATCCCAAAGAAACACACTATGGAAAGTTGGATGTATTTGAGATAAACAGCAGATGGGTTTCTCAGGTGGTGCGAAAGATAAAAATGTGAATTTAGAAACGTTAGGAGTTTTGTAACTGCAGTAAACGTGTGACTGTTGGAATTCAGCAACGGATAGTCTAAGAGCCTGTTTGCAGCTTTGGGGAGCACAGCTGCTTTACAACTCCTCATGCTGCTTCAGTAGAAATCTAAAAGCTTCCCTTTGTCTTTAAGCGAAATGTAAGTTTCTGCTGGTCAGAAAAGCTGCAAATATCCCCAGCTGTGCATGGTTAAAGCACTGGTAAGGACTATATTGTTTCCATGCAAAAAGTATAATTACGTTGGATTACCTTCACTTGGAATCACCTTAGTATAAAACAACAGAATAGCAAAGTTAAGGTGTCCTCTAAGAGACCTATGTTTTGCCTATCTCCAAGATTTTCTTATTTTTCTCCACGGGAAGGTCTTGGAGGTTTAAAGGTGTGGTATAAAGAAAACCCAGCCATATGAGTTTCACAGCTGGAACTCAGTTTTGTTTCTAGCCTTTCTAACCCTCTTGTGCTACCAAACTGCATAAATAAAGTCTATGATAACCTTGCACAGTGTTTAGGAATTTCAATTTCATTTTTGGAACAGTGTGTATCCTGATGTTTTCTGGCTATCTTCTTCTATGTATTCATCATGGTCAGATGGAGGAGAAAAAAGACTGGATCTCGGAGAGTTAGCTAGGAAAAGGATTACTCTAAGGATCAAAATCACCTGTATGTCCCATCCTTAGAAAGATCTGAATATATATCTAATTTTTATTACATAAATAAATCTGATGTCTAATATGAGTTTGTTCTGAAAAATGCTGTAACAAAATAATAAGGTAATAGAAGCTTATGATTGGTCAATAAGAGCAGAGCATGATGCTCAGAGATAAAGAAAGCAGAAAAGAAGAAAAGAATGACAAAAGAATGAGTTGGGTGGGTTCTTTTTAATTTGTTGACCAGCTCAGGAAGAAAAAAAATTGTCTGCTCTTGGGAGAATACGACTTCAGCTGATCCTCATAATTTCAAAGAAAAACCATGTGCAGAAGAACAACAAGATTCTTGATGAAAATTCAAGAAAAGATGTGAATTAAAACGAGCCTGGAAGAAAAGCTTTAATTTTTTTTGTTGTGTTTTGCCTCATCTAATTTTGGATTGGTCTATAGGTAACTAAAGTAACCAGGAGGTTTTTCGAGCTGTTTGTGAAGGTTAAGGGGTGTGGTTGATATTTTCACCTCAGTTGGTGTGCTAGAGCCCCTAGACAGTGATAGGGGAGAAATGGGAATTTTAAGGTCTGATTCCCCTGTTCAGATCGAAAGAATGAGATAAATAATGTTCTAGAAATAATATTTTTTTTTCCTATTGACTGTAAAAGAAATCTAGATATTTAAATCAGATAAGGGTGTAGATTTCCATGTTTAGGCATAAGAATCTCAAAGAAGTTTATGTAGTTGGGCTGCTGGGGCAGTGAGGTCTCTGAGGTCTGCTAATGTGAAAGATGAGGAACAGGAGGACTGTTCCTGTGGAAGAAAAGGACCAGTAATAAAAAAATATAAGCCTGAGGCTTCCTTTATGCAAGGAAACTGAAGATAAGCTAAATGTAAACTGGGAAGGGTTCAGACAGGGAGAAACGGGGGTATTGTCACAATGTAAAAAGGTTTACACATAGTTATATATTTTTCAGTGTTTCTATTATCATGGTGGTCCATATTTCAAAGAGGGAAAACAAGAACACTGTGCTTCAATGTTCCAGCATTAGGTAAGGTAAAAATCTGCAAAGAACATCCAGTGTCCAAGAACTAAAAAAACTTGATAACTCTCAAGTGTCTTTGAGGAAAAACAAATGTGCAAAAGAAAACCACAAAGGATTCATCGTCTATGTGTGCTAATGTTTAACAGATGCTGGTACTTACAGGAGTGTTATGAGAATTAATTAATGACTGCTGGTAAAAGTAAGCCAAGGAAGCAGATTTTTTCCTTATGATGAACATATTGAGAAAGAGGCAATTTTCGCTTTGTTAACTTTATAGTAGGTAAATGAAACACAATCTTGATCATGAAGACAAGCAAAAGTCTTTTAATTATATCCACAATAAAACCTGAATGTAATTTAGTTATAATTCATAGAGTCATAGAATATCCTGAGTTGGAAGGGACACACAGGGATCATCAAAGTCCAGCTCCTGGTCCTGCACAAGACAGCTCCAAGAAATAACAAAATAAAATTACCCCACATATTTGTAAAGCGTCTGTAGTTTAATACCAGCATTACTTCATGTTTGAGAGCTGTGAGAATCTTCTGTTCTGTGCCTGGAACCCCCTGCCTCATATCAGTCTTCTACTTGATGGGAGTCATTTTGTTCTACCACAATATGAAAAATAATTGGCAACGGGTCTAAATTCACCGCCTCAATACTTAGAAAATTTGGAAAGATACAACTCCCCTGAACACAGAAAAATCAACTGTGGGCATACAGGGATAGTTTAAGGTCAATGTGCACATCCCAGTGGGTGTTGTGTTTGGACATACTCCCTGTTTTGGCCATCCATGAGCTTTAGCCCTGCTGTTGATAACAGGAGCAATTGTGCCATTTTCACAACACTCCTTGTAACTTTCTGTCTATTCCAAAGACACAGTGACACAATATAAAGAGGCATCAATAATATTAATTCTGCATTTATTCAGAACATTTTTCTCAATCTTTTTTCTGAATCACAAAATCATTAAGGCTGGAAGAGAGCTCTAAGAGCATCGAGCATTGAGTCCAACCATTAACCCTAAACCACCACTAATCCATGTCCCCAAGGGTCACATCTGCTCATTTTTTGAACACTTCCAGGGACAGTGATTCCATAACTTCCGTGGTCAGCCTGTTACAATGCTTGACAAGCATTTCAATGAAGAATTTTTCGTAATATCCAATCTAAATCTCCCCTGGTGAAACTTGAGGCTGTTTCTTCTCCTCCTGTCATTTGTTACCTGGCAGAAGATACCAGCCCTCACCTGGCCACACCCTCCTGTCAGGGAGTTGTAGAGAGCAAGAAGGCCCCCCCTGAACCTCCTTTTCTCCAGGCTTAGCCCCCCTCAGCTCCTTCAGCTGCTCCTGGTGCTCCAGACCCTTCCCCAGCTCTGTTGCCCTTCTCTGGACATGCTCCAGCACCTCAAAGTCTTTCTTGTAGGGAGGGGCCCAGTTCCAGGCCCCAGTGGAAACCAAGTGATCAAGAGGAAGATGGAGCAGCACCCTTGATGTTTGCACCCAGACAGAAGCTCATCAGTTTCCAAGAGAGCAAAGTGGGGCTGACACTGATGCTTTGGATACCATCCAAATTCGGAACGTCTGTTTTGTGGAGCAATTAGCACTGACTTTATTTGCTGAATAAACTAATGATTGGGCTCCGGAGAAGAATTGATATAATTGCTTCTGAACATCCTCCACTTCCCTTTTTTATTCCCTTGGTAATTCACTGTGAAGTCTCAGGGATGATGTACTGATCTAAGGGAAACCATAAATTATGGAATTCAGTAAAAGCATTTGCCAATCGTCAGGTTATCAGAGAGATTTCTTTTGCCATGGAATGTGATATATTTATAAATACATAAAATTACTTTTCCCAGTAGTGTTATTGCATGACCTTTTAACCATCTTTGCACAGGATAAATATTCTTTTTACTATTAATGAATAACAAGAGTTGCTAAAACCTTCCATGCAGTGACTTTTAATTCTCTTGCTGGCAAGAAAGTCTCCTCAGTAAACCCTCATTTATTTAGATGCACGTAACACTTTGACCTTTCTTTCTGTCTTTAGGTCCCTAACAGCACCATTAGAAGTGGCTCAAGATTACACTTTGATTCCATTTAAAATCAAAAGATATGCAAAGGATTGTGCTGAATGGTCACTGTCACATATGCATTGTAATAACAAAAAAAAATATATAAGAATCAAAGAAAATTGAGCAAAAAAAAAAAAGGTCAGGCATGTCTTGTTAATTCCTTAGTTCAAAAGGAAAGTTTAGTGTCTTCTGTCATTTCTCACATTCTGTTTTTCTGACCAAATTTTTAACCCAATCAGGAATTGAGGTTCCACACCTATTGAAATAATAACCTACTTCATGTTAGGCTTTCTAATGTTAAGGTTATTTGTTCACATTTAACCAGAGCCACATTTAACCCTCTTCTCTTATTGTAATCTTTGTCCTTTTTGTGATGTCTATGATGGAGTACTCATTAAAAATCAAGACAAAAAGTATTTTATTCTCTTTCTCTTTTCAACAATCTTTCATACATCCAAAGACACCAAACTTTCAGTTTCTTCAGTCTTTTCTCATGTGTTCTGTTTGCTAGATTATTAATTTTGTTCTTTTTCATCTGAATTGTTCCAGTAGATTTCCTTTTTGAGATCTAATGTTCAAGTGTGTACATGATATTCCATCTGAAAAACCATGAGAACATTATTTCCCTTTCATATTAAAAATAAAGGAAATTATAATTGGTGCTTTAGTTAAGCAAATATCCAAACGTTAAAGGAAAAAACTTCCATTATGATGAGACTGAAAAGCACTCTTTCAGCTTTTTGCCTAAGCACCATAATTTTGAAGGTGTTTTGTTAGGAAGATTGTGGGGATTTTGACAACTCAGATTTTTTCTTGTAAGAAAAAGTTTAAGTCTAAAAATTTTGACTGGCTCTGAGAAATTTCAGGAACTCAAGAAATTAATTGATTAAATATGAAAAGAAAAAGGGCATAAAATAATTCTCCTGAGAATTACCACAAAGGAAGTTTGATCCTGAAGGGATATTCTGTTGCCTCCAAGGTGTACGTTATGATTTTAGTATTGTGTTTGTATTTCCAGGAACAGAGTTCAGCAGCTGAGTTGCAGGGCAGAAATTTAAAACACTGAGAGAAGAGAAAAGTTTCTCATTGCAGTTTTCCCACCTCCACTGAGCTTATTCTCCTTTTGCATCCCCACTTTCATATGAAAACATTACAATTTACAGTGATTTACTATTATTTCCTGTCATACTCAGAAGTTATTGTTCAAATTTCCTTCTGTCTTACAAGGGTGCACTTCTATTTATCTAAAAGCACAAGCTAGGGGCCTTAATAACAATTAAGTTGCTTGAACATAAAGATAAATGTGGTGCCAGCCCAGAAGAGTTTACAATATACTCAATATACCAGTCAATACTATTTTCAGTTGAGCTGATGTGCTCTAATAGCAATCTTACATGTGATAAAACTCCCCCAAGGACAAAAAATAAAAAAATCCCAGAAGGCTTTGGATTTTGAAATGTCCATATAATTGATTTTTCCTTCCATTAGCCAGCCTGCTGAATATTTCCTTTAACCTTTGCTACTGTTGTGTCTTGCATTGTTTGCTCTTTAAGGAGAATATTGCTGCACAAGGTTTGCAGACAATAAATGCAGAAAAGTTAAAGAATATTTGTAAGCCTGCAAACTCCAGTAAAATGCTTAGAAACAAAGAAGGAGAATGTTAACAGCCGTGACAATGCTGAGTTCCTGCTCCAGTAAAAGGTCTGTTCCTGAGTTTGTAATTGTCAATGAAGCAATTAGTAACAGTTTTTCCTGGTAAAGTACTTCTAAAGAGTGAAATCTGTGCCCAGCATAAAAATAAAGAACCAGGCAATCAGGGATGTGGAAAAAGTATAAGGATGCAGAACATCACTTCTATACAGGATGCTGCTTGTTTATAGCCTTTCTCCCCACATTACTCAGAAAAAGGTTTTTAGTGGACTGTGTTTAAATAGCACCTATGGAGGCCTGATCTTTCAGTTCAAAGCTGTCACTATAATACCATGTTTGAAAATAGAATAGGGTGCTCAGGTTAGTGGTTGGATGAAGCAAACACAAAACTAAAAGCAAGGGGAGAAAGAAGAATTTTTTGCAGAATAAGGAAAAAAATGCATTTTGGATCAATGCACAGTATTGTATTCGATGCAAAACTACTTGTGTGGGTGTGTTTGAGTTCTTATACCCCTTTCTGAATAAGTTTTATTCCATAAAAGTGTATTTTTATCCCATGCATGGATTCCTTCCTTTCTCATCTGCAACCATGCCCAGGTTCTAACTGTACAGGCAGGTGATTTAAGTCGTCTTCAAACTCCATTTTCCACTGCAATTCCTATTAATTGAAAAAATTGTTTAATTTAAATAATAAATAATAATAATTACCTCTATTAACTCCCATGCCCATGGTCTCAGAGACTTGATCTCAGGTTCATGAGGCCCATGGTCTCAATGGGCTTGAAAAGGAGAAAGTTGTCCATGGGAACGTCCCCTACACCTCCTGCACAGAGAAATATGAGAAGTGTTTGTGTGTTTAACACACCTGGTGCCAGTGGACATCTCTTGCTTAAAGGCTTCTTCAGTGTGCAAAACGTGCAAAATCTGAGCTTAATCCTCTTCTGCCACCCCCAGTTTCCAAGGACTGCTCCTCTGAACAGCACATCCATGCCCAAAGCTGGAGTTAAATCCTTGTGTGAGTCTGTAGTCAGTCTCTGCCTGCAGTGACACAAGAAAGTAATTCCAATTCACTAAAATCCATGCATTTTACACTCCCTATTGATCTTTTTGATTATTTTTCCTTTCAACTAAAAGAAAAGAGCTTGTCAAACTGCCAGCAGATTCTTTGTTTCTGGAGTGCAGAAGAGCTTTCTAGAATATGGGGCAGACTGACAGTTATCATTTCTTTTCCCTGCAGACAGAACTGACAATATTTCCCAGCATTTCTCGGTGCTAGAGTGATAAGGAAAAAAATCACAACTACTGATTTTTTTTTTTTTTTGACTACTGATGGCAACAAAAAGGCACAAGATTTAAGGAAGTTCTGATAATTTAAGAGGTGAACAGAGCAAAGTGACCGGTTATCTTCAGAGAGCCAGAAAGGTGCACGGATATGATGAAGGAGTCTAACTTGCTCGAGTGTTTAAATGTGGGATGATCAGCAAATGAAGGCAGGGAGATCTAGAATTCAGTGTAACCTGCTTTATCTAGGTGCCACAGTGGAAAACAATAACAATTTTGTTGGTTTTTTGCTGATTACTCACTAACAATTGTTAAGCCCCTCTTCTAGGCTGATTTCTGGCCTTAACCTCTTTTTCTCAAATCAGTTGAGATCTTTCCCTCACATCACCTTTTAGCACAGCTCTGTTCTGAAACACACTGTATCCCCTACCACTGGAGATTAGTTCCACTGAAAGGGAACTTATCTGTCCATTAGCACTATCAGCAGTAGCTTTTGACACCGGGTTCTAGCACAGGGAACATGAAAACATACGTTAGATTTCCTTTTTCCTGTTTTGGATATATTTTCCTATTTAAGCCAACTTCTGTCATTCTGGAAGAAAAAAAATAACCAAGTAGGACCAAGGGGAATGGCTTTAAACTGAAAGAAGGCAGGATTAAATTACATATTAGGAAAATATTCTTTACTATAACGGTAGGGAGGCACTGGAACAGGTTGTCCAGAGAAGTTGTGGACACCCCAGCCCTGGAACTGTCCAAGGACAGTTTGGATGGGGCTTTGAGCAATCTGGTCTAGTGGAAGGTGTCCATGCTCATGGGATAGGAACAAGATGATCTTTAAAATTCCTTCCAATCCAAACCATTCTAGGATTCTATGACTGCAGATTTAGTTTTCTCCATGATCCTCTTCTAATTAACATCAGAGGCATTTCTGAATTAACTCACATTTATTGTGCAGAATGGGGAGCATTGCAGAACATCTACTTTCACTCCCCATCTGGTAACTAATGTATCTCTGTATTTTGATAACTGGGTCCCTGAAGGCCATTTCACAGTGGGATTGAATGTACATTGCAAATAACTCCTGGTCGTGGCCCAGGTTTTACACAGAAGCCATTGGATTGCACTTTCTCCCTGCTGTTCCTCCTAATTTCACCCAGATGTGAGACCCCAAGGTTCAACCTGTAAGGCTGAGACATTGAAATCAACACATCTCATCTTTCATGGAATTTCCTAACCAAAAGACCCTGTGTGGGCTGTCTGGCTGCTGCTGCCTCCGAGGTATAATCAGCACAGCTTCCACACCAGGTTTTATCTCCAGACTGGCAGAGGTTTGTGCCCGTGGAAAGAACTATCTCAGCCTGTGCTGCTCAGAGTGATGAGTTTCCTGCATCTTCACTGCAAAGGCAGCAGTTGCACTGGTACTGTCTCAAAGCTCTAAACTGACTGTGGAAGTGTGAGAAGTTCATCCTGGCAGGAACAGGAAATTCAGGGGAAAGCCAGTTTGCATGTGGGTGGTAAATCTGGCCACATGGAAATTACCTGGCATGTGGAATGTGTGCTGTAGGACTTTATTCTGCATGCCCAGTACCATCATCTGTGGTACAAGATAGACAAGAGTCTGCTGGGATGGACCTTCAAAAAATTCAATGCTTCTGCAGCCTGTTCATGATTTACCCCAGGAAAAGGTAGTAGGAGCAGATGCCTGTGATCCAGGTTCATTTTCCTGCTGGGCTGTCTGCAGTCTGGATGACAGAGGTTAAACACCCACAGCTCATGACAAAACCTTTTCAGGACAGAATTCAGCAGGACTTTGATGGGTTAAAGCAAACTGTAACACAGGCAGACACCAGCAAGGTGCAGTGTTTGCTGCAATCTCAAAGTATCCTTATTTTAGTATAAGATGTGCCTCTTGGGAGACTACATCCTATCCATGGAGGCAAAATGGACTTGCTGATCTTATAGACTTCTTCAATTTCAAAATATTGTGATTCTGTAATAACACTGGCAGCACTTATTGCCAACAAAATAATGTATTTCAGAACAGCCTTTGTGGTTCAGCACTGAGCAGAAGCAATGGAAAACACACTGGAATAAAGCAACACACTGTATTTGGGTTGCTCTGTTGCTAAGCTTTGCAGTCATAGATTATGATGGATACAAATTAGTGGTCTTTGTTTAATATTTATTGTTATTTTGTCTGCCTGTGCAGAGCAGAAGTGAGTGGTTGAATAGATCTTGCTTGAAAGGATGCCCAGTTGCTCTGGAGCTTCCTTTAAGCACTACTTTATTCTCTGTAAAATCCTGTTTGGGGTAATTTCCCCTCAGCAACAGCACAGCAGTGAATCATAAGAGAATGAAGAAGTGACAGCTGATGCAGTGCTAAGGTTGAACCTTGATTTCCAGCTAAAGTTTCATTTTAGATACTAGTCTCCATCAAGAGGCTCTGTTGTTTACTTTTAGGCAATTTGTTTCATGTCTCTCTGTTCCTTTTCCTCTGCGTTGGTCAGGCTTGAATTTTCAGCAGTTGATCAACAGGTCTCAATGGACTCTGGTGAGAGATTCTCTGTAATACTGGCAGGACACCAATAAATAACTGTGTGCTAAACCTGAGCCTCGTTATCCTTTTCAGTGTTGATCCGAATGATGGGTTTTTAACTGTTGGAAGGGGAAAATGCAGAGGTTATGAGTCCTGGGGAGACCAGAGGGGAAGGTTGCACTAAAAATTTGGAGAAACAGTTTGAATCTCAGTTCACGGGGAGTTTTAGTATTAATAAAAACCAGTATAAGTTGCTACACTTCTGGGTAGGAAATCAAATTCATATAACAGTGAAATAACTGGCTAGACAGTAGCGTGAGAAAACAACACTGAAGGTGAAATTTTACTAGGATGAAGGGGAAAGGTGTAATCCTGGACAAAAAAGGGCACATTCCCTTCTGGGCTGCTTTAATGGGATGGCTGCATGTCAGTCTCAGGTGATAATTACTCTAATATACTCATTTGGAGCCTTGTTTATGGGGCACTGAATACAAAATATGAAGATCATGAGAAGGACAACAAAAGATATAGAAAGCTACAGTGGAAGTGCTAGAATTCCTTTCTCTAGAAAGGGGAATCTTGATTCAGTTGCCAAAATACGGCTCTCTAGGAGAACTGAAGATGCCTTGTGCCGTTCCTAGCACCCGCAAAGGGCAGGCTGATGTGAGGATTTGTTCACTGCCTTCGTTAGATCTCTCCTGACTAAAAGTACACGTCTGGATATCTGTACACAGGCATCAAAACATGGGTCTCTTGGTCTCAAGCTGATCTCCATGCCAAGATCTCACTTCAGTTGCCCAAACCATTCGCTGTTCTGGTAGGGCATGGGTCCCCCAGAGGCCCACTGTTATTTCTGTCAGCCTTATGAAGTGGTTCTGGCTACCTCAAACTCTTCAGATTACACTGAATACACACGTATATGACATTTACATAGAGAAACTCATCAGCTGGAGATCAGGCTGCACGTTTCCCTTCCTGCTAGCACTGCAAATGCTGAGGGTTTCCCACTCCAAAAGGAGCGCCACACTCCTGGAAAGACAGAGCCCCTAACAGCCTTCTAAATTGCCCTGTAGGTAGGCAGATCTCCACAGATATGTGAAAGTGTCATCGAACGTGTTTTAAGATAAAAATTGCTTAGGAGGTCACCTCAAGATGGATTTGTGGCTCTCTCATGTTGTGGGTTTCTCTTCTAAGTGAAGATACTGTCACGATTTGGACAAACTTAGGAGGAAGACTCAAAGAGCTTCCTCTGCAAAAGATAGCATCCTAATAACTCCCTTCCCCTCCCCTTGAGAATTCTCGGAGGAAAGTGAAAAAAAAACTTGTTTATTTAACAAACCAGCAGTTGGGGGGGGGGGGGGGGGCACGCAGGCACAAGGGGNAGTTCCAAAGGAAGAAGGAAAAAAACCTACGATCCCAGGAGGAAAAAAAAACCTGTCCTCTTTCCGTGCCTCAGGCAGAGGAGGGAAAAAGCCAAAAGTAAGTTTTAACTCCCTCCAATATGAGTGAAAGCAGTGCCGAAAACTCACAGGAAAAAAAAGGTAAAAGTGTCTCCTTCGCCTTCTGACACACAGAAAAGCGGCTGGAGAGAGTTCTCTCCTGAGAAGCAGAGTTTCTCCCGAGAACCACAACAAAGTTAGCTGATAAAGAACCAGGAATGTAAACACCTTCAAAGAAAACCAGAACACAGTGTCCCGCTTCTCGAGCCAGCTTAAAGACACAGAGTTAATATTTTTCATTCAGCAGGAGATTGGGGTATATAGCATCATAAAGTCACCCTAGGAGAGATACATTTCACAGAATACTGGAATCATCAAAAGCTTTAGGTTTGAAGGCACCTGATGGATCTTCTAGTTCCAATCTTCCTGACATTTTCAGGGACACCTTCCACTAGACTAGGTTGCTCCATTCTTTTAGGAATCCTTTCCCAGAAAGAGAGTTTGTGGCAAAGCCATGATGAAAGGTGAGAATGATTTCTCTGCCCAAAGCGAGAAAGGGAGCCAATCTGTCACATTAGGCATTCACCTGCCTTCAGAGCACGAGCTTTTAGAATGACTAATAACAAATCAAATCCACTTGGTAATGAACAGCTCATTTACCCTTCACGGAGCCTGTGTCTCCACCCCAGCACCACTGAACAGGTTTTCATGGGAGCAGCTCACACAGAGAAAGGTTTTCAATCACAACTGGAGACCAGCGTGGGTTTTTATTGATCCAGGAGCTGCATGTGAGACTGTGTGTCATGTAAGAGTTTTGATGAAAACATCAGAACTGCTGTCACTCTGAACAGCACCAAAGGTTGGCTTGCTGATCTCTAATCAAAGTTTTTGGGCATGCTTCAGTGACAAGGCCAGTAATTCAGAGTGAAAGTTCTCCACGGGGGCCAGTGTCATATCAATCTTATTTAACATCTACCTAAATGTTATTCCTGCTATCTACAATCAGTACACAAGTTCAGCTGCTCAGACAGACTACATCTTGTACCTCTTAGCTCCTTGATCATGTCAGTGAATTATTCCTGTCATTTTCCCCACCTTTTTTTCTCTACCTTTACTCTTGTCTGTCTTTAGACTTTTACTGTGTCATATTGAATTTAGCTTGAATTCCAGCTAGAGACAAAAAAAAAGCAGGTTTGCTTTGTGAAATGCCTCACACAATTTCAGGGCGTCAAAGGGGAAGATCGACATTTGCTTGCTGAGAGTGAAATGTCTGCATGAAGACAACCCATCACTTCTGCATTCACTCCCCATCACTTCTGCATTCACTCCCCATCACTTCTGCATTCACTCCCCATCCTCCCCCTTATGCTTCTCAAGAAAAGTGATACTTCATGATAAATTTTGTCACCACGGAGTTTACTTGATAATATCATCTTTGGATAATGTTTTTCCAAGTACGAAGATTAATATGGAAAGAAGCATGGAGTTGTTTGTTCAGGGAGATATGTTTATTGGCACTGAAAAGTGGAATGGAAAAAGTAGGAGAAATGTGGTGTTCTTGCACAGCTAAAGGCAGTGGTGTGTGAGCCAAGAAAATCTTCAAAGTATTTCAAATGAACTGATTTAACAATTGCCTGATTATCTGCACCCGTGGCTTTAACTCAGGAGGAGGCTTTGTAAAACTGCTCTTAAAATTTGAGTTATTGCCTCCATCAAGATGGCTAAAAAGAACCAACTCATTACTCATTACATCAAAGATTGTTAAATGTCACAACTGCATTGGGGTCTTATTGACCGTGTACCAGACTAATATAAAGAAAAAATTTCAAGTAAATATTAAAAGCTAAATTACGACCTCAGAGCTAACACAGCCTAATCCACAACTTCAGTGTAAATATAATTCCTGCTTCTTTTCCAAGAAGAGAGTTGTTCTTAAAGAAGCACATTTAGCATTTGTTTCAACTTCCATGTTTTCATAGTTTTCTAAAATCTGCCAAAAAAAGAGAATCAAACCTGATTAAAAAAGTCGACAAAATAACAACTTATATTTTACCAATGGTTGTTTGCGTGTAATGGCTAATCAGTTCTATAAATTCCTACAACTCTGCTATTCTAAGTACTGCCAGGTTTTGCATAGGATGTACTGATTTTTATCAAGAGCGTGAATTCAAGTGAATAACTTTATTATCAGAGGTGTTGATTTTATTCAGGTTTTGCAGTAACAAGTTTTCAGGAAATTTGTTAAAGCTGCATTTACATTCAAAACTCTTACTTTTAGAATTCTGTCAATCCAAAAAATGCTGTTCCCTGTTAGTTATATAATGTGCAGCTCATCTCACATAAAATCTGGAAATCTAAAAAATAAATACATCTGAGCAGGTCACTCTGACCTTTCTTGATAGTCAGTAATGAAAAATAGGCATTTTCAGAGGATGATTCATAAAATCTGTCTCATCTCCAGTTTTAGAATACCTAGAATTCATTTTTTCTGTCCATTACATACTTTCCTTGTAGGGTCAAATTCAGGTATGTAATGTACTGTTAAGATGTTTCAGTTGCAGCAGATGGATCCTAATTCTCAATTATTTACAAGTTATTAGGAAGTTTTACCCATATAAGACCTAAAGTTTGATCAGCAAGAACTTTAAGGACTCCCAAACTTGTATTTAGTCAGTAAAATCAGCAACAAAAAAATGTGTCCAAGAAATGATGCTGCTTCCTTCAAACACAGATTTCTGATGGATTAATAAAGCTTAGTGGGAGGATTTGATTTTCTTGGTTGTAGAAGTACCCTGGCATAGAAAATCAGGATGACTCCATAGACCAAATCTGTTAATTTTGAAGTATTTCTGTGTTTGAGTTGTGATGGAGTTTGCACACTGAGGATATCAACAAGTCTCAGAATTTACTGCATATTGTTTAATATATATTTAAACATTTCATAGGAAATTAAAAAAAAAAAAAGAAAAAATGGGTGAAGGAAAACAAACAAACAAAAAGAAATAGAGAAAGCAACTCCTCCTCTGTATTATGTGAAATGCCAAGTAAATTAGAAAACCAATTTAAGAGCCAAGTCATAAATATCTACTTTAGCAGCTTAAGACTGAGACATAAATAAAACCTTGCTAATGGTTTATTTAAATTAGGCAAGTCAAAACTGAAGGTATAGTTTATTTTTAAACACTGATGTTTTCCTTACAAACAGCTCAATTTCAAATTCCAATTAATTTCAACTGTTCACAGATACGAAGCTTCAGACTAAGCCTTAAAAATGTAGTAGTGTTCATTAAAAATTCCCATGGGAATGCCATAAACGAACGCTGGAGGAAAATTCTGCTTGACTGTGAAAAGAGTACCTGTCACAGTTCTAAAAAGATGCTCTTGCTCCAATGGATTAAATGCTAATGCAGATCCACCTGGTAGGATCCCACATGATCCAAAAAGTCTTGCTCTTTCCTCTAACTTCTGCTCTGGTTTGGTTTAACAATATTTTAACAGACTGCACAGCATCAATAACACAGAACTCTGACAGCTTCGGCTGCTCTTTGTCACTGTACTTTTTTTTTATTTAAACTCTTCTTTAGCAGGGCTTGGTGGCCTCTTGGACTAAGAATTTGGAGGGTCACCTAACACAAATCCCAGTGGCAACGACTCCTTCCTATATGAAGAAATTAAAAAGTAATAAAGCTATTTCCAAAAGCCACCTTGTAATAATTACGCTGTGGGTTTGCCCTCGTAACATAATTAGAGAAATATAACACATAGTCACACACATTTTCTCAATAATTTTAATCGCACTTGAGTTTTGCTAAAAGTCTAGCAAAAACTTTTCCATGATCAACAACAGCAGCTCCAAACAATTTGGCAATTACTACTTTAAACCAGTCAAACCAGGACATTCCAGCATATTTAATAAAAAAAAAATCAATACTTAGTATTTTAAAATTTAATTTTAATGTTGTAGGGATATTCTTATGAAGAGAGGAAACTTTATTTCATAAAATTTTGGTGCAACATGGTAGACTCAGTTGACTGATAAAAGCACACAAAATTCAATTTTTCCCTAGAATTTTTGCCTGGGCCATTGCAATTGGACAGGTACCTCCTGTCTGCTCTCATCACAAGTTCCCACAGACTTTATAATGGAATCTTGTCCAGTGTGCTAATTCCAAACCTTCACCTCCATTTAGGCCTGGAATTAATTCCTGTTGTGATGGCCTATCTTACGGGAAATTCCTTTTTTGACAGTGCTTTGAGACACTCCACTGCACTCTTTAAGTCCTTACAACTTCTTTCCTAGAACCTCTATCAGGTCCCCCCCTTGAGAAAGAACAGGGAGATTGCACCTCTTTCACGTTGAAAATGAGAATATACTAATGTTGGGAGGAGGAAAAGAGCTGCCCAAGGATCAGTAGGCTACGTGGGAGAAAAGGAGAAAGGAAAGAAAAAGAAGAAACGATGGAAGGGAGAGAGATAGGGAGTGAGGGAAGGAAGAAAAGCAAAGGAAGGAGGGAAGACATCAGCTCTATCCAGACAGTAACATTTATAAAGCATGAGCTGTTCAAGACTTGGACATTTGAACATTTCTGGCTCAGCCAAGCAAAATATGTCTCTGCTCATTTTTACTTCTAGGGTTGTTATTTTCCTCACACATAATATTGCAAACTGCTTTTATACTTTTTAATCCTATTTTGTAGCTGTTCCTGTACTGCAGGCAATTTTGGATTATTTCTTCTCTTCCTCTCTCGAGTCTGAAAATCATATCTTTGATCATATCTTTGTGTCCCATCATATCTTTGTGTCCTCTTGGTCCCTTTCCACTGTGCTTCTGTCCTGACTGGAGCTGACAATAACTCTCAGTTTCACACAGATAGTGATTATCCTTAACATACTGCTTCTCTCTCCTCCAGATCATTAATGAAGAAGTTAAGTAAGGCCAGATCTTGTATAATATCCCAGTTAAAGTATTTCTAAAGCTAAAATGCTGGTTTTTATCATTGATAATTCTGTAACTTATGTTATGAAAATAACGAATTATACATTGAAATAACATAAACTCCCTCTCTGTCTGCAATCTCTGTGACTGGTGAGTCATTTGGAATATTCACTTAATGTGGCTGCATAGACGTGGCTGCAATCAGCTGGGTAACTTCCACTGAGACCTTCCCAGAGCTGCCAAAAGAAATCCTGATGATGGAGCCACTCGTAGCCCTACCAGTCTGATCTGCAACACACGAGGGCCGTGGGGACCATTCCCCATTATGCTGGAAACAAACAGTGCGCTGACATCCAAGACCAGACTGGTTTAATTTAAATGGGAAATCAGAGGCTTCTGGGATCAGGACTGCATTATCTCCACAGATGTAGAGCACAGTTTCATTTTTTCATCAATCTGCTTACATTAAATCTGAAACAGCTGAAATTTGCAAGTCTTTCATTCTCCTTGTATAATCATTCAGTAGGAGTTACCAAAGTTCTCACCAGAATTTGTGTTTTAACTTATATTTCTCTTCTGCTGCCATGGTCAGTGTTCCAACACAGAGATATATTGCATTACAGGTCTTCTGGTAATAGGTTTCCCTGATGAAAAAGAGTGGGATGTAACCATTTATTTCTATGTGAATGTATGTTTTATATCATCATTTCTTATAAAATAGGGGTTTTTTTCAGATATATTATCCACTTATTTAGGAAAGTACAAGATTCAGGCAAGGATTTGTGGATTTGCTTTGGACATGTGTGTTTTTTTAACTCAGTCCCAAATATACTGTGTGAGAGCCTTCATGGAATTCAATGGGAGTTGTAGTCTCTACTTAAAGCCTTTCTGCACAACTTCAAGGCTGTGCCAGTGAGCAAGAAACATAGACTGCTTGCTAATTCCCATCTGGAATCTGATTCAAATACTATTAAATTCATGGGTTTTTTCCCTAAGGAGCCAACAGTCCAAAGCCAAGTGTCATTAAGTGCATTTAATCAGGTTCATGGTGAAAATGATGATACAGTTTTCCTTGAGGATGATTAATAGGAAATGTGAATAATTAAAAAAAAAACCCAAACTGTAAATAATACTTCTCAATGTGGTTCATGACATCTGGGTAGATGTTTTTTTCTATACTTAGAATGGTAAGTCTGACATCTGCTGTCATATAAAAAGGATTTATTTAGGATTAAGTCTATGTTACACTACAGTGCTGTAAGGACAGAAGAAGAGTGCTCGTGTTTGCCATCTCCATATTTTAAGTGACAAATCAAATAAATAGGACAAAAACTGGAGCAGCTCAGCTCTTCATGGAGTAAGGACTTAAGGGACCCACCATGATTTTTCTGCTCATCCATAAAGGATATTACGTGCTCCAAATCCTTGCTGAATGACATTTCTCTGACTTTTGTGTGGCTACACACACCGTGATGGTTGGATCCTGCAGTCTGTACCCTCTCAGCAGCTTTGGGATAGAAAGGGGGAGAGAGAAAGGTTTGTTTAACAGCACAAGGCAGGGTTGGTAGCAAAGCTGAGGCAGCGAGCTGGAGCTTGTGGGCATCCAGTCCTGCTCTCTGCACTTTGCAGCCTCTCCTCAACGGGGCTGGTCCATCCTCTCACCTCTGCACTCTTCCTGGGGTCTGGATGTGAGCAGCCTGACTGAGCTTGATGACTGACCTTGCTCCTCCCTGAAGCAGTAAGCCATCCTGGTGCTGCTCCACCTACGCTTTATTTTCCTACACAGCAGTGCCAGCTTAGCGTTTAATTTTGTTTCATTAGAAGAAAATTATTTTTTAATTATATTTCATTATTTCTCTTAATATTTTCAAGACTGGTGCTGACAGAGGCTTAACAGAATCCAATCCCTTTTTCATTAGGGAGCATCTCTTGCATTCACCTCACATCTCCATTGCAGGATGCCACAGGCTGCATGCACAACACTGATGGCCTGGGCAGGCACTCAGAAATACCCTGCTCATCCCAGGAGTGGTGTATTTGAGGGTAAACACAAATCAGTGCTGTTTGCCCGCTCCTAGCATGGCTATTGCAGGTCTGTCCCACTTCTCCCTGTGTAATCTGGGTGGCTCTTCCTGATTTAACACCAAACTGCTGCTCCAAGGGGCAGAAAAGGCTTGCTAAAATCATGGCAGCTCTCCAGCACCTCTGCTGTCTCCTATCCATATCCACCTGTCTTAGCAAGGACTGAAGGGTTTGTTTGCTCAACAGTCATATAATTCATGCTTTCTAAGTTTGTGGAACTTACCTGGAATTTGACACTCAGAAGATTTTCAGGACTTTTATGTGAGTATAATGATGTGTTTTTCTGTGATACTGTGTTTTCTGATGTTTCTGAAGTCAGGGGAAAAGAGCTCATCTTTAGTTTCTTTTCAGCTTCTCTGCTGGCCGGCTGTGGTGGGTTGACCTTGCCTGGCTGTCAGGTGCCCACCAAAACTACTCTATCGGCCCCCTCCTCAGCTGGATAGGGGAGAAAAAATATACCAAAAGGCTAATCAGTTGAGATAAGGACAGGGAGAGACCACTCAGCAATTACTGTCACAGGCAAAACAGACTTGATTTGGGGAAAATAATTTAATTTATTACCAATCAAATCAGAGTAGGATAATGAAAAATAAAAAGTAATCTTAAAACACCTTCCCCCCACTCCTCCGTTCCTAATGGGTTTAAATTTATTCCTGAATTCTCTACCTCCTCTTCCTTCCTGCGAGCAGTGCGGGGAGGTGGGGAATGGGGACTACAGGTCCATCTTGGAACTCTGTAGGACACAGGGGAGGCTTCCAGCAGCTTCTCAGAAGCCACCCTAGTAGCCCTGCCCCTCTACTGACAAAACCTTGACATGCAAACCCAGTACAGTGACTTTGCTGCTGAGACCAACACGTCACGTATGCAACTCAACTTTTGCTCTCTCGGGGAATTTTCTACTCTTCCTTTCATTCCTTTTTTTTCACTCTTCCCTCCATTCATTTTTCACCACATAATTTTGAATTATGAACTCCAGTTTGACGGCAGAGCCTGGACTCTCTTTATTCTTTCTAGCATGCAGTGATATAGTTTTCATTTGTCACTTAAGGGTTGACATTGAAATTTTATGTACCAGATAAAATTGGTCTAGCAGATGTAAAAGAACCAAAAACACCAGCTCATAATTCACTGCATGGAGGTGGTCACTAGCTCAAAGTATAGTCCGCATTGTTAAGCAGAGTGACTTAGTTCAATAAAGCACACAAGCTTTGAGTTGAGAACCAATTTAGTCCAACCTGCTGGAAATACTAGGGCCAGTTCTAAACGAAATATAGTTTAGTGGAAAAGTTCAGGAAGAAATCTAAATTTGTTCAGGAACGAGTCTAAAAAAAAAAAACCCAAACCTTTTTTTTTAAAATCTCATTTATCCATGACTTCTTTTATTTTAGGATTCATGTGGGGTAAAATTTAGAGAACAATTTTACCAACAAACTCAACTTTTTCAATAGTTCATGATAAAAACCTAGTGGATTTTTCAAGCCAGAAAAATAATGATCTTAATATCAGGGGATATTAAGGCACTGTGGGTAGTTTGGTAAGAATACCATAAAATAAGTTTTTTTTAAATCAGATTCACTGTAATAGCTTTGCAAGGCATCTCTCCACTTGCAGGAGAAGCATAGGAAGGAACAATACACTTAGGAGGAGCAGCATCCTGACTGTTGATTCCTATACTGAGAATACTGGATTGTGAAGTGATCTGTGCATATCAGCACAGGGAATGTCAGAGCCTCAAGTGTTTCTTGGAACAGAGGAAAATGAAGAACAGAATTGCACTTCCTGCCTATTTCCACTTTCTCCTTCCCCTCTCCTTAACTTGAAAGTTAAGGGGCAGTTTCCAAAATCCTATGAAGGACTCTGTATCCAGCTGCAGCAGGGAAGGATTTTTATTTCTTTTTATTCCTTCACAACAGCATTTCCTCATTATCTGTGAGTCTAGGAAAGAAACAATATAAATCTGTGTGATATTAAATTCCCAATGTTCCGTTTCTTCCCTTAGATCTCTAGAATGGCAATGGTTAAACAATATGTACTGTCAAATTTGTTTTAATAATTATACACTAGAAGGGTTACATTGAGAGGCGAATGCCTATAATTTGTGCTGTGCCAGTAGCTTTCTATTAAATCTCAATTTGATCTCTTGGAGCATCCTGGCCCAAATTTGCAGCTAATTCTACCTTGAGCTTCAGAATTTAATCAAGTATTTAGGGGTGAAGAAAATGATTTCTTAGGTGCTGCAATGACTTTGTAATCTTTCACAATGAGATATTTCAATGATAAACATGAACAAAACTATGAGCAGTTTTGGAGTGGGATGTCTGAGGATGAATTGTACATCACACACACGTTCATTCTGTACATGCACTACAACAGGTGAAGGGGAACACCCGTCCTATGAGGGGAGGCTGAGAGAATTGGGATTGCTTCGCCTGGAGGAGAGAAAACTCTTGGTCACTCATTATCTAAAGGGGGCTTGCGAGAGAGCTGGAGAGGGACTTTTGACAAGGGCATGTAGTGATAGCACAAGGGGGAATGGCTGTAAACTGAAAAAGGTCAGGTGTAGATTGGATATTAGGAAGAAATTCTTTATTGTGAGGGTGGTGAGGCACTGGCACAGGTTGCCCAGAAAAGCTATGGCTTCCCCATCCCTGGAAGTGTTCAAGACAGGGCTTGGAGCAACCTGGTCTAGTGGAAGGTGCTCCTGCCCATGTCAGGGTGCTGGAACAAATTGATCTTTCAGGTCTTTTCCAACTCAAATCGTTCTGTGATTCTATGTTTATGTAAAGACATCAACAGGGTTTGTAGCACTGACTGAATTCCAGCTGCATTTCCAGCTTTGACTGGGTTAAAAGGTAAGATAATTTTCACATCCATGTCTGTCTCGTTTAAATGTGACTTGTGTAGATGGATGTCTAAATCAAAAACAGCATGGAAGGTGCCAAGCTAGAAGCAAACTGTAAAACAGGTTTCTTGCTTGAGGAACTCATGAGCTTGGACATAAGACCTTCCATACCTTAGTGTTTGGAAGCTCTCCTGGGTTCAGTCTCGATAGCCTTATATACAGAATCATAGGGATGGGTCTCCCATGATATTTATATAACTTTTCACACACTTTAACAATACATCTTGAGTGGTTTCACCATGGTACAGTAAATTTCATGTTAAGACGAAGAAATTTCTCTCACGCTGAAGGTAATTCAGGAAATACATTGATGTTTGTGTAAAGCATTTAGTGAAGATCAAATAAGGAACAAAAAAAACTTCTACAAGATTAAAAGCTCAATCAGAAAAATACCAAAGATGAAATTATAGAAAGGCATTTCAAGGTTGCAGTAGATAATTCTGAATTTTAAATGCCTCACAGGATTGAAATAGGCCTTTTTCCTCTTAAATGAGGGTCAATAGAATTGTCAGCCACAGACGATTGTGGAAATAATTAATATAAAGTTGTGAAACTATGATATGCATTCTTGCCTGTAATCTACTTTCCCTGTGTAAATGAAAACATCATTTCTGTACACCTTACATTTCCTTCATCCTGACTAGCAAGATGCAAGAGGACAATCTCAGGTGACCATGTGAAATCATAGCACTCGTGCTTGTGTGGCCTAGGCTTGTGCTGCCTGCTCCTGCTTGTGAAGTGTTCTTCACTTCTGCAACGAGCACCACACAGCCCTGGGTGTTGCTGAGAGTCTCAGTGTGTGATGAATGCACAAGTGCTTCTGTGATTGTCTCTCTGTGAAATACACTGAAATACCACAATGAAACAGAGGGCATTTTCCCAGCCCGTTTGCTGACAGCATGAAACTTGGTGCTAACAGGAGTTTTGCAACTTGAATGGGTTTTAATCAACCCTTAATGGATAGTTTCTCTGTGTGCTGCAGTTATTAGTCACATTGCCTTTGATTCCAGCGATTCGGGGTCGCACTACAAAGGCGCTGCATTATTTCTGAAACATGGAGAAATAAACAAGAAGTTCCTATTGCTGTCTACCAGGTCCTGGTTTACCATCCACTTACTCACAGCTTTGAATCTATCTCTTCTTATAAACACATGCATGCACATAATTTTCACCCTACAGTGTTTTCCTGCTAATGGGGTACTTTTCATATGGATTATAACAGTGGCCAAACTTTAAATTAAATTGAATTAAACACTGAACACATTTATCTATTTGCTGTTAGGTGTCATTAACACAGAGCTGGGAAGGATATTTTCCCCTTTGGAAGCATATTTATTCCCTTATCAACTCTTATGGGAGGGAGGTGGTTTATTCGGCAATTATAACTCTCCTTTGTTATATTTTCTATTGGTTACTCTATTTACCTTCCATAATCCCTTTTTTTGACACAATTCACTGCAAGAAACCGCATGTCTTCATCTGCTTCAGTTTAAGTTTCTATTCTGTGCCAGCTCTTGTTACAGTGAACTTCAGGTATGTTGGGATATTAAGTAGATTTTAGGCACAACGATCTTCAGTCAGCAACAGGAAACCGCTCAAAGTACAAGAAATCTGTTGGGACTGGACAGACCTCCAAAGTGTGGGGGGGGATGTGATTCCCAGTCAGCTTTGAGTGATCCCTCATGGAAGGAAAGATGAATAAGACATTTGGATGAAATCCAGTGAATGAGGTAGTGGCTGTGGGATTCAGGAGTGTACATTGCCCACATAGATTCATCTTCAACATCTAGTCTGAATAATCAAGGGAGACAGGCAGTGAAAGGCCTCAGTTCATGTCACCGTGCTTTGGAGAGCAGAGAGGTCATCTGAGTCACAGAATCGCAGAGTGGGGCAGGTTGGAAGGGACCTTGATGGATCATCTGGTCCAACCTCCCTGCTCAAGCAGGGTCATCCCAGAGCACATTCCATAGGCATGAAACCAGTTGGTTCTTGAACCCTCCATTTGCCTCTGTTGAATTCCATTCAGTCCCTCTTTGCCCATCTCTCTAACCTGTTGAGGTCCTCCTGAAGGGCTGCACAGCACTCTGAGCTATTTGCCACTCCTCCCAGCTTTGTGTCACCTTTGCGACCTTGCTGAAGAGGGTTTTACCCTGTCACCCAAGTCATTTATCAACAAGCTAAACTATACAGGGCCCAGGCTATAGAAGTGCCTGTTTTTCTAAAATTAGATCTGAGACCAGGATTCCATTTTCATGTCTCTGTGTACCAGCAAAGGGACTCTAAACAAAATCTATAATAAACGCAGCTCGTATTACAATCATTAGACCCAGAGGGTTTGCTTCTCCCTTAGCGTCTTTTCTCTCCTCTGGAAAAGACTACTTTGAGCATCCTGAAGCTCTTTTCAAATTCAAGTGTGATAGGGTGCTTTTTAAGAGTAGAATTAACTGTTCCAGTGATATCTCGCTGTGCAGACATCCCTCCATCCAAAGACACTTCAATGAGCACATCCTACAGGTGTTATGTAAAAGACCATTCTAAGGAGGGATATGTTCAGCACCTCCTGCTGACATTGCTCCATTTTATTAAAATCCTCATATTCCCCTGGAAAAATAGGTTAGAATGCAGGTATCTGGCTTCTCAGAAGAATGAACTTGACACAAGGATGCTCAGACGTCATTCTTCCTCAGTTCTTCCCGCTAGTGCTGCTCTACTTTGCATTTAATGTTTAAAAGTCTTTGGAGACAAAGAGAACTGGTCCTTATCAGGGTAATCAGGACATGTGCTCTAGAAGTGGGGCACCTGTTTTTTAGCTTAGACGCTAATGAATATTTAATTCGCACATAGTAGGACATCAGCTGCAGGTGAAACCAAAAAGGATAAAATCTTCCCACAAGTGCACAATATACACCATAGTGGACACTCAGAGAAGAGGTTAGAGATGTTTCCTTCACCTACCTGATGGAAATTTGAACTTGGTGTTTCTTTCAGCTGGGAGACTGCCTTTGCCAGCAGACCATGATGAATAAAGGCTTCATTTAGCTTTGTTTTTTGCAATTTAGTATTGTGGTTTTTTGCAGAGCAGTTACATAGCTCAGATTTTTCTTCAATGAGAAACAACAAACTCAAAATATAGGTTTTACTATTCCCTCTTCCCTCCCCTCCCCTTTTTCAGTTCAGCAGTGACACCAAAAGGTCACTACTTTAAGAGCCTATAACCATCATGTTTAGAATCCTAAAGAATGGCTAAAGAGCCACTGGAAATCAGTGCTAAAGTCACCACAATCACTAAGGATTAATTCCATTTTCATAGCTCTGTGTACGTCTTGAGCAGTGGGGTTTGTTTTGGTGTTTGTGCATGAGCACAGACTCAATGCAGACCCCACACATTTGTGATTTCCTCTGTGAGCTACAAGGATGGGTTCCTTCACCTGAAAGCACACACAGGTTAGCATTCTTCATATGCAAAATGTCAGTTTATGACTACGAGAGAGACATATTTATTGTTTACATGCATTTTCCCTACCTCCCCCCTCCCCATTCCTAACTGCAAGCAAAATCATTCAAAAGATAGGAAAAAATGCCAAAACTTCAATATATATTTTTCAGAATTGTTCATTCTTATCTGAAAATACAACTCCTGATGTACACAGTGGAGTTAAGTGATGATAAAACCTCGAGCAAAATAAAAATAAAAATAAAAAAAATAAAAGAGATGAAAAGAAAATAATCACACTGACATTTGCCTGAAAATTGAATGTTCTTTTTATACAAACACCGAAGACTGGTTTCATTACTGAGTGTCAAGGGGTCACTCAATAGCAAAAGCTCCTGCATGTCACTCAATCGACACTTCGGTGTTTTTCCAATGGGACCTTGCTTTCTATGGGGGAAAAAGCACTGGGGTAGATGTAGTGGTAAATGAATAATGAACATGTGAGACAGTTGTTAAGGTACTATAACACCTTTTTTTAATTACATGGGCAACAGGATCAGAATATGCCTGTTGAAACTTAAAAAACCGCACTACCTATTGTGAAATTCCAAAATATTTAAATGACAATCAAACACAGGACTACAGCACCCAGGTTTGCAAAAGCAACATGATATTTTTGTTTCTCTTAGCTAACCCCATCTACAATGTTATCTTCACTGTAGGTCTGAAATGGGGTTGTTAGACAAGTTGGCAGTGTGTTATTATACCCTCAAGTCTGAGGTCTGAGAGACCAATCTCCAAGCTCCATTAACTCCAGATTCTTGGGAGACTGTAATCACATGAGAGTGTTAGTCTTGCCTTGAAAGCCAGAATGGAGACCTCATGTCTAGAGTGGAGGAGAGCAAAACCTCAGTCACATTTCTGCTCTTAGCTTCCTGCGTGACTTTGATCAACTTACTGTTCTTGGAAGTAGAAGCTAAAAATCTGTTAATGTTACTTACAGTCTTCTGCAGCGAATCTTGAAATCTATGTAAGAAAAACATTTCATAAAACATCATCTTACCGTCTCCATTATTTGTTACTTTTCCTCCTCACAGCTAACAATCACTTTTGACATAACATTACTCACAATGGACTCAAAAGATTTGTAGAAAATTTTCCAAGTCATTACGTTCATTAAGTCTTTGTCACAGATTTATATGGAATGAGAGGTGTTTTTTTCACGGCATAGATATACATCTGACTCAAATACAACCTAACTCTTTTCAGTTCCACATGTGGGCATTACTCAACCATCTTTCTTATTACTTTCAGTGCTCTGAATTTCAGAAGAGTAAATGGATTATTTGGAGGTGAATTAAAATGTGTTCAAAGCAGATAATTGAAGGCAATTTCCAAACACGACAGGAATGAGCCAGCACATGAATTTATTTGCCAAAAAAAAAAAAAAGTCAACATGAATTTCTTCCGTATTTGAATGGAATTCAGAAAATAATTTTGACCAAAAAAGGGGGGATAAGGATGGTATCTGTCTAAATAGTTTCTTAAATTTAGTTTTATGAAATGGATTAAGGACCTCCCCAAAACAAAGCCAGGTGTTTTGTGCTGAATGAGATGTTTCTACTAGCAGAAATAACCTGTTCTTCACACTTCTCTGCTCAGCATCGTCTACAACAGGTCTGTGCTCTTCAGTGGAATACTCAGTTCAAGCAAGCCAAGAGTAGAACCAGATGGTCTTACCAATATATTACTTAGAATCACAACACATTTGAAACATGCATCTGATATAAAGCAGGATGCCATGAGGGTGTTTAAAATACTATTGAATTAATAAAAAATAGGTTCCTTGCATAAATACTTGAGCTTGATAATCAATTCTCATCTGAGTTCACCTGAGTGTTGTAACTACAGCTTCACCATTATCTTTAAAACACTGGGCCTACCAAAGACAGAGCGAATTTTTTCTCTACAAACATTCATGTCATGATTTCAAAGGAGAAATTGATGGTGGCACTTCAAACACAGCCATAATACATTTTAAGCACCTGTTCCAGACTTGTCAGAACGTGAGTTTAAAAACCTGTCCATTGGCTTACATGAAACTGGAAAATTATTTTATAGCTTCACAAACCTGTTGTAGACATGAGCTTTAATTTTACATCTTAAAAGTCATTATGAACAAGAATTGAAACTATAACTGCCTGCCTCCCCCCCCTCAACTACACTGCTGGTTTTTTATATATAATATTTCCTTTTCCAATGTGAAGCACTTTGAAACATCACTGGTTGTTTTGGCTGCTCCACAAGAGTGTACAAAGTGAAGCAGGCAGAAAGTATCCGGGTGGGCAAACACAATGGCTAACAGAGAGGTGAGTAATCAAAACAAGAGCTTGTGTGTTATGTTAGCCTAACATTGCTACTTTGTCTTTTTTATTCTATTGGCATTTAGAGGCAAAAAGGAAATTCTAAGCAGTACTAACCTAAACATAGTTCATGAATACAAAGTGTTTCTGCCAACAAAGCAAAGATTGCAGTTTATACAATGCAAATGAAAAATTGTTGCAAAATTCTATTGTTCATGAATCTGGAAAGCTTTAGCATATCTATGGGGATTATCTATGTTGTGTTTACATGGGCTTTCCTTCTCTCCTAACCATATTTTTTTTTTTCTGAGATGTGTAAGTATGAGATTTACCTGGTTCAAAATTTGGGTGAAAACAGGACCTTAGGTGTAACCCGTAAACTCAAGCATTGGCTTATGGCAAGAAAAATAAACAAGCAAACACACAAAAAGCATACTATTTGGACATCATTTGAATTTCAGATGCTCCATTGCCTGGACGCATTGGACTATTCTTTGAATCTGATTTGGTTCCTTGTGAGGTTAAGCTCAACTTCCTACATTTTATGGTCTAATTTTTAAACTGAGGATAACTTAAATTAGTTACCTTGGAGTTTTAGTCTTCCTCTTATATAATATGCAGTAATTTTTAAGTTGAATTCTAATTCAGTTAATTTGTGTTTTGAAAAGTGTAAAGTATGGAAATTTCCACAAAATTTCAGAGCATTATCAAGATTTGTAAGAGTTTACAAAGAGAGTTACTATATTTAGATCACCTAAATTGTTGCAAATGAAGTTCAAACGATGTAAAAATAGCTACAACTTAAGTTACATTTTCTTTTCTTTTTAATTTTTCTATTTTTCTGGAAATTTTCAGCTATTGAGGGATATCACCTTTTGTGTTTACAGAAACTGGAAAGGAAAGTATCTCAGTAATTGCCAAAAAGAAAATAATTTTTCTTTTTTACTCACAGTTGCTTTTCAAAGGAAAAAAATATCTTTTATTCCTCTAAATATATTTACTTGCAGAAAATGAAATTTGTAATCAAGGAGATAAAATGACTGATCCACCCTAATAAAATTGTAAATATGTATATTAATATTCTTCATTAATATCTCCATATGGGACCATGCCATCCTCCAAACAATTATACAGAATACACAGAATTAGAGTGTACAGAATGGACGGGAGCTGGGAATTCCATTGAGGATGAGTCAGTCATGTTTTCATACTTGTTGGTAGAGTGAAACAACAAATTTTTTGATCAAATAAAAGAAAAAAATAAGTTGGAAAGTTCTAGTTCATTAAAACTATAATTTCCTTCATAGGAACATGCCAATTCCAATTAGTAAAAAAGCCTTGGGTACATAATGGATTTATTTTGGTCCAAAAATAGCACATTATCCCACTGTAGCTCCAGGGTTAGGTCACTCACGTGTGGAAATAATCTCGTGGCACATCAGCTGTCTCTGAGGTAGGTTTTGGATTTGAGACAACCAAAGCTCACTGTTAACACAGGTGGACAAACAGGCACTTTAGGAGTCTGACACAGCTGGTCTGCTCTAAAAGTCTATTTTACAATAAGCCCAGTCCTGCCCAGAAATCCTTTCTTTTGTCTATTGACAATAGATGTTGTTTAGGCAGCTAATGCAAATGTGCACATGAAATGGTAGAACTGATAACCCCACTTTAGGTTTCTCCCACATTCAAAAACAAATCAGGAATTTGAACCAGATGCTTCTGCTAAGTAGATACAGACTGTAATGGAGGGATAGGAAGCTTTTCTTATGTCCTACTCTAGCCATGAAGGTAGCTAAAGTTATCAGAAAGATGACTTTGATGGTGGTCTGTGCGTAGGAAAGGGAAAATAATTTCCTCTCCTTGCTCCTTGAGAACTTTTTTACATGTGTAAGATGTAGACAAGAATTCTATTTTTTCATTTTACGTGATTCCTACAATAAGCTTAAATCAGAAATCTAAACCCAGATAACTAACCTCTTAAAAATAAGTGTAGCTCAGAGAATGTCACATCTGTATGTGACAGTAAAGCCATGTGTGAAAGAAGATTGAATTTCTGTTTTAACTGATCTTCTTTAAACTATTGTTCAGTCAGCACAAAATCTCTGTTCCTGCATAGCCTATTAACACCTTGCTAGGCTTTTATGTTTGCTGATCCCCTTTTCTATTGTCCAGTTCTCCTCTATGCTCATGTTGACCTAATTGCTGTATCACTGACCAAGATTTTTCCCTTCTCAGCTTCCCCTATTATTTATTTATATGACTAAAATCACATGAAAGGATTGCTCCACTAAAATTAGACTTTGTTTTTCGTGTAATCCAGGATGTTCAGTCATTTGAAAAGTTGACTCTTCTCTAAAGAGGCTTACCTTTTTTTTCATAGTGAGCAGGTACTCTGAGAATGCTTTATTTGAGATCAGTTTGTATCCACGGCAAAATATTCTAAAGTGCAGTTTGTATCAACCACTGCAGAGCACTGGAACATGACAAATATATGAAACTGTTTGATAATATAGTAAGGGGGAGAATGAAAGAAAAAAGAAAAAAAAAAAACAACACAAAAAATTCAGAAAACCATAGAGTTGCTGGGATACCATGCATTGCTTTGAGAAGTTAAGAAAGTCCCCAAAAATTCTTTGAGAAATGTGCAGTTCTGGAGCTGAAGTTGGCAAGAGATGCAAAGAATAATAAGAGGGGCTTCTACAGGTATGTCAGCCAGAACAGGAAGGCCAAAGAAAGTGTTCCTCCCTGATGAACAAGACTGGCACCCTGGTACCAGCAAACAAGAAGAAGGTTGAGGTACTCAACCACCTTTTTGCCTCACTGGAAACATTGAAGGCCAGGTTGGACAAAACTCTGAGCAGCCTAAACTAGTTGAAGATGTCCCTGCTTGGAGGTTTGGACCAGATCCTCCAGCTGGAACTTTAAAGGTCCCTTTCAACCCAAATTGTCCTATGAGTCTACACTTCCAGGATGCAGTGTTAGATTTGGGTTTCTCTATGCAACTTTGCATTGTGCTTTATAACATCACAGTGTGCCCCATATAAATAATATCTGTTCTGCTAACAGGAAAAATTAATATTTACTGTATTTTATATTGGGTAGCCCAGGCAAATGGGTTGTGCCAAAAGAGATTTTCGCCCAGTAGACTGTGTATTGGGCTGTAATTGCACTGGTCTTGGGTTTAATTTTTTCTCTAATGGAGGCCTACAATCACACCTTTCTAAAGTCACTTAATCTTTCCTGTGCATAATTTCAGTAGCTGTACAGTAGGAATGATGACAAGATCTTGTTTTGTAAAGCACTGTGAGATTTACTGAGCTCTACATAGGAATTAGGAGGTGTTATTACTAATAACATTAATGCTAATAAACCAAAAAGAAAATAAATAATTTTTTTGTGCCAAATACTGATAAGCTACTGAATATTTTTTTTAAAAGCGAACCAAGCTAATTGTGATAAATTTGCAATCTTTCTTTGTCATCTTCTTTTACTTGTGCAGTTATCTCTGTGCTATAAATCTTGAGCCTGGTCCAAAGGACTGAAGTTTGAGCACATCAGGTGTGAGCTGGAGCTCACTCTCCACTTGGGTTACATCCATGAATGTCCAGGTCATATAGTAGAGCACCACTCCACAGTGAAAGCTGTGTATGATCAGTTTTACTTCAAAACCTCACTCCTGATTCGTATTTGTTCCCTGCCCATGGCAGGGGGGTTGGAACCAGACAAACTTTAAGGTCCCTTCCAAGTGAAACCACTCCTTGATTCTATGACTGCACAAAGCATTGAGTCACTAACTTGTGGTGGCAACCAACACCTATTTCCTACAGACCTGTAAATGCGACCTCAGCAGCCACATCACAAAACTCTATTCCAACTGATGGCATCTTCTGGAAACACCATCCCGCCTGAAGCTCATGTAAATGAAAAATATGGAAGAGGAATGAATGAACAACACGCCAAGCTTGAATTACTTCAAAGAATTGGCAGAGCAGATGAACATCACTACTGCCAGTCCTGAACACACTGTATGTACAAGCAAACTCCAGAATCCAAGCTTGACAGTCCAGCAGTTTTCAAAATCACTATTGCAAGGACTCCAGCCAGGGAAAAGATCCAGGGCCAGAAACCATATGTGGTGACCAGATGCTAAAGACATTGGCAGCAGCTGTAATTGGAGGAACTTACACACACAAAAATGCAGTGTGAGGCTGCCTTTCTTTCTTTATCTATACTCTGACTGTCCTTTTGTTCTATTATAGGAATGGGGACTATGAACAAATTTGAAGAAAATCATTTCAAAGGAAACAATCAGTGTCAATGTGATGATGCCACACAATTGATATTTATAGGGTTTTCTAAGGGGCTGTGGTAGAAAAGTCTCTGAAAGCCTTAAAAAAATACATGGCTATTTGCAAAAGCAAAGGAAATGAGAGGAAAGTCTGTTAAAAGTACCTACAGGCATTTAAAATAACACTCAAATAACTCGAATATGAATAATAATAACAAAAATGTATCCTCATTATTCTAAAGAATATTTTTTCAGTCTGTCTGAAAATTTCTCTTCTAATGTTTCCTTTTGTGCTATCCAGACCAGAGCTTTATTATTGTGACAGATGACAGAAGTTATGGGATCTAAACCCATTTAAGCAAGGATGCCAAATGCAACCGCAGAAGCAGCTTTTAATCCAGCATAGCATTTCTGTGAATTTTGGCACATTAGATGCTCATTGTACAACACATCCAAGACTGCCATCTAATGCTGCTCAGTAAAATTCTTAGTTCAGTCTTATATTTTTGGCATAATGCAACACCAGTAGGAACACTGCGGCAACATGAAAACATTCTTAGAAAATAATTTTCTTTAATCAAATAACATTTTGTTTTGCTACTGCTGTTTAATTCCCTGCCGGTTTGGATATTAGGCAGTAAGTAAAAACATTTTTTAAATGGTACAGCTGTGATGAAAAATCTATTAACAGAAAATTCTACAAAGTTGCTTTATGTAATACGATAAACATTGACCTATAAATGTTTGTTTATGCATTGTCTGTACACTTAAATTTATCGGAAGGCTGAACATTCGTGGCACTTGCAAATTCTTATCTGAACTTGTTTCTAAATGCCTTGCAAATAAAAGCTCCTGTAAATACTGTAGTTAGATCCAAATCCATTGAACTAGATAAGATCAATAAGCTGATGGGCTTCAAATGGCTGCAGACCATGTACTTGAATAATACATCAGTTACCTTGATTTTTGCCACGCTAGTACTCAGTCATTCATTATTAAAAATAACATTTATTTAATCTTGCTAAGAATGTCTGAAGATTGTTGTGCAATATAAGGAAAGAAATGCTTTTACAAGAGTAAATTATTCTCTTCCCTAAAGGAATACTTTAAGACATATCAAATTGGTAGGTGATAGAGTACAAGGAAATAAAATTGATTTCTCTCGAAAGTTTATGCATCGATCCTGCCCCTCTCCTCAGCCTCAGTGAAGGAAGGCATCAAGAGGATGGATCCAGGCTCTGCTGAGTGGTGCCGAGGAATAGGACGAGAGGCAATGGGCAGAAACTGATGCACAGAATTCAAATTTTGATGTATTTATCTAATTAAATGTAAACATATAAAGTCAGCTGAGTTTCTGATTGAACACATTGATGAAGTTGTCTGAGCAGGGTCTATGGAATCTGTGGCATCATTATTACACAGCTTAAACTGAGTAGTACGTATTCGTACTGAATATACCTGAAAAGATAAGGATAGCTGCACTTTAAACTCATAAAATTAGGCAGATATAAAATCTTTCCATGGTTTTCACTCAGATCCAAGAGAACAGATATAAAGCTTGCTTCGTTTTTTATGCACAAACTACTAATTGAAAGCTGAAAAAATTATCTAGAAATTAAGTAATAAAAAGGTTTGAAATAGGCCAAGGATCGAGAATATGCACAGTCTAATGCATATTTACTGAAATACATAACAATAATTATCAAGTCTAAAAGTGAATTGAATGCTGCATACTATTGTCACTCAAATTAGTGATAACTCGGGGAAAATACATATTCTGCAATTCAAGATTCTTATTTAGAGATTCTTTGAGGCTACATTTCAGAGATTCAGCAACAAATACACCCCAAGGTATGGTGCTTAACAACCCTTCTGATAATTTTGAGAGGCATTTGGACAATGCCCTTAATGATAATAAGTTTAAACTTTTGGTCAGCCCTGAACTGGTCAGGCAGTTGTACTACATGATTGTTGCAGATCCCTTCCAACTGCAACTATTCTATTGTAATATATTCTAATCTATTCTACTCTATTCTAATTTTGTTTGTGGGGAAAAGCAGTGTCGATTTTAACAGCTTTAAGGAGATCTATACATTATTCCTTGATCTGGACCTAATTAAGGAATGTACATCACCGTGAGGAAAAATCCTCATGGACAGTATTCAGCTTCCTTCTCTGTTTCTGTTCCTTTCAATTGGAAGGATTTTACCCTTTGGATTTTTGACATCATGTCAGCAACTTTTTGCTTGCTCATTCTTTCGAACATAGCCACAAGGCATATTGAGAATCAAAATTGCTCCTGTACTTGACAGTATGAGTTTTGTAAATCCCTTCTTATCCTTGAATTGTAGAATGAAAGTCGGGATTTGCAAGTGAAAGTGTTTGAGTTTTTCATTCGGGATTCTTTGACTTAATTGGTGAAACTGTTTCGAGATTTGTAAGCATATTGTGGGACTCAGAAACACTTTGTGAGATTTGCAAAATGCATAGACCTTCCAATGTCAATAACACACTCCTCAAAGCAGCTGAATATCAAGCTAGTAGTTTAAAAGAAATTTTCTTAGTTTTTAACAATGCCTGTTCAGCTTTTCATAGATCACACACTCTGAGACATCTCTGTTATCGAGATTTAGGGCTTTGTGAGACAGGTGCTGCTGTGAGTTGTTATTTTTCTCCTGACAAGGTGCCTGATGGCAAAGAAACAGACAGGCAGGTATCAGGTGTCAGGCAGCTGGAGATCAGGTAGGAAGAGAGCTCCTGGCATTGTTGGGAAATGTAGGGTCAGAACCCGTGCAAAGACCACTACAAGACTTTGTTTTCAAGGTTACATTGTGGAGAGATTAAAAATGGAAATGGTATCTCTATAACCTCTGCAAAGAAATCTGAAAAGGTCTCTGATGGCTGTTGGGTGTTTTTCTTACTTCAGCCCTTCTAATGGTAACAGACTCACATTGAACAAGTGCCTGGAGCAAAAGGACCCACACTGGACCAGCACTGCCACTTGTTAATACCCTCATTCAGAGTATTTCTACAGGATTTGATCCAAATCTTGTTGGAATCAGTAGCGGATTTAGGATTTGCCATTTTAAGAAACTGAGACTAATCCACCCATATTATGGATGGCCAAATACAGCTTTGGTATATATTTAGAATAGGATAGGATAGGATAGGATAGGATAGGATAGAATAGAATAGAATAGAATAGAATAGAATAGAATAGAATAGAATAGAATAGAATAGAATAGAATAGAATATTATATTTCAGTTGGAAGGGACCTAAAAAAATAATCTAATCTGACTGCCTGACTAATTTGGGGCTGACCAAGTTAAAGTGTGTTGTTAAGGGCATTATCCAAATGCCTCATAAACACTGACAGACTTAGGGCATCAACCACCTCTCTAGGAAGCCTGTCCCAGTGTTTTACGTCTTGGTAAAGAAATGTTTCTTGTCCAACCTAAACCTCCCCAGGGGAAGCTTTGAACCGTTCCCATGCATCTTATCACTGGATAACAGGGAGAAGAGATCAGCACCTCCCTCTCCACTTCCTTCCTCAGGAAGCTGTGGAAGGTAATGATGTTGCCCCTCAGCCTTCTCTTGAAGGCCTTCAGCAATATCTATGATCCCAACAGCAAGGGATCCTTCTGTTATTTATGCAGCATGTCAGGAACATGGTCCTTGTCACTGTAGGTGCTTTACAAACACACAGGAAGATAAACCCCCTGTTCTAACAAGCTAATAAGATAGTAGCTGACCATAAATAACAATAGCAGGAATGTAACAAAGAAGGATGACAGCAGCAAATATAGGAAGATTACACTGGTAGGTACTGAGCAAGTTGATGCCCTACTGAAGGCAATGACTTTCCTATTTACAAGCCAAAAAAATGAAATCAATGGTCCATGGCTGATTGAGAGCCAAACCATCATGTGCTGGCCAATTCCTCATAGACTTCACAGCACACACACCTCATCTAAAGCTTGCAAGGAGCAGGTGAGTGGGTAATGCACTGCTTCCATGCTCAGTGCAAGACAAATCCTTTGTTGAAAATAAATGTGGTAAGTCTCAGGTAGCCAGAAGTAAAACATATATATGATTTTAAAGCGTAATAGATTTTTTGTAACAGTAAAAAAAAATCCATGCTGAAAAGTTTCAGGGGTAAGAAATTTTAATTTATTTCTATGGAGAAAAAGGAATTAATCAGAATACTGAAAGTTGTGGGTTGCCTCATGAAACAAGGCTATACATTCAGTGAACTAATAAAAACAATCAAAAAAACCATCTCCAAAATTAATTTCTGAATCTAATCTAAGTACAAGAGCCTCACAGCTACAACATGTTTCATGACCAGTCCTGTGGGCACCTCCAGAGGCAAATTCTAGCTGGAAGGGGGAGGATCTGCTAGGACTGGAAGTTCCTTCCCTCAAACCACACCATTTACTCTGCAGATCCCCTTATATATTTTTTCATTAAGCAGCAGTGTAAACGTTCCAGCATTGAGACCTGAAATACAGGTCAGGGTACATGGCAGACAAGGAAGACACAGGTCAGTGTCACGTCTTCACCATCCATGCATATTTCAACAGTCAAAAAATACAGATATAAACCTGATTTCCTCAATAAGAGGAAAAAAAAAAAAAAAGGAAAGAAGGGAAATATATAAAAAGTGTTAGAAAAAAAACCAGATGAAATCTGGGAGCTCTTTAAAAAGAACTGAAGTCTCTAAAATGCCATAAATACACACTGAAAAAAAAGGGGACAACATTAGTTATAACCCTTCCAGGCTCAACAAAAGACTGGAAGCAGAACTTAGAAATTAAAAGGCAATATTTAGCGAACAGAAAAGGGAAGCAACAGCTATCAACCGGGAGGAGAAGTTATAGGTTGTAGAAAATTAAGGCAGTAAAAGAGCAAAATCTGACTAGCTGGAATAAGGTAGGTTCTGAATAATAGCTATAATAAAACTCTGGTGCTTAGGGGGGTGGCAGAACTTTTAATGAGAGAGATGTTTATTCAATATTTCTGTTTTGTATCTTGAAAGAAGCAGGAGGATGTATTTGAATCATATGAACATGATAAAGTATTTTCCAGTCCATTAGTAGCTGTGGAGGGTGTTAAACATCTCTCAGAGATAAATAATTTTAAATCAGCAGGCCAGGATACTTGCTTGGATGGATTCTGTGTGAGTTGATGGAGGACATCTCTAGTTCATGCTCTGAATTTTGAATAGACAAGATGAAAAGACAGGGATAGAGGCAAAACAGCAGCAGGCTGGACGAATCCTAGCATTGTGTTATGATTCAGAGAAGGCAAGGTGGTCTAGGGTACTATGGACATAATTATCCTGATATCTGTCACAGACAAAAAGGAAATCTGTGATTTCCAAGGAAAATCTGGTTCTGGTATACGTTCGTAAATTATTAGGCTGGGAAGGTGATTCATGTGAGTCAATACCACTTTTTTTTCACAGGAAAATCAATGCAATCAAACCAAAAAACCCAATTTTTTGAAATGACAGCCTTGATAACTGCAAACATACTAAGATTTCAGAAGCGTGTGGGATTTAGTATTTCACTACCTTCTGGTTAAAAGTTGTCAAGAAAGCACATTAGGTGGGTTGAGAACTCGATGACTGTCTCTTCTCAGAAAGAAGTTCAGTGCAAAATTGTCAGCCTGGGGAGGAAGAATAGACAGAAAAGATTTGCAAGGACTTGCCTAACGCCACTCAGCATTTTCAGATGAAAATCAGAAGGAAAAAAATAGAGGAGGTGACATCAGCACTGAAAGCAAGGGAAATTGTAAGGAAGTCAGATCAGTTTGCAAGTGAAATTGCATGTCCTTGTGAAAAGTCCCTCTCCAGCCTTCTTGTAAGTCCCCTTTAGGTGCTAGAAGGAGCTATAAAGTCTCTCTGGTGCCTTGTCTTCTCCAGGCTGAACAGCCTCAACTCTCTCAGCCTGTCTCCATAGCAGAGCTGCTCCAGTCCTGTGATCAACTCAGTGGTTCTCCTCTGGACTTGTTCCAATAGATCCACATCTTTCCTGTCTTGGGTGTCCCAGACCCGGATGCAGCACTCCTGGTGGGATCTCACAGGAACAGAGTAGAGGGGGAGGATCTCGACCTGCTGGTCACATCTCTTTTGATGCAGCCCAGGATGCAGTTGGGATATTGAGCTTTTCATCCACAAGTACCCCCAAGTCCTTCTCCCCGTTCTCTGCCCAGCCTGTGCTTGGGCCTGGGATTGCCCTGACCCAGGTGAAGGACCTTGCACTTGGCCTTGTTGGACTTTATAAGGTTCACACAGGCCCTACTCTCAAGCCTGTCCAGACCCCTGGCTGACACCCATTCCCTCCAGCGTATTGACTGCACCACACAGCTCAGTGTTGTCAGCAAACTTGCTGAGGCTGCACTCAATCCACTGTCCGTGTTGCTGACAAAGCTGTCAGACAATGCCAGTGCCAATACCAACCCCTGAGGAGCACATCTTATCACTGGTGTCCAATGGGAGATCAAGATGTTAATCACAACCCTTTGAGTGCAACTGTTGAGCTGATTCCTTATCCACTGAGTGGTCCATCTGTCAAATCCATCTCTCTCCAGCTTAGACACAAGGGTGCCATGTGGGACAGTGTCAAATAGAATGCACAAGTCCAGATAGGTGACATCAGTTGCTCTTCCCTCATCCACCAAAGCTGTAACCCTCTTGTAGAAGACCACCAGCTTTGTCAGGCACGATTTTCCCTTAATGAAGCCCTGTTGGCTGTCACCAATCACCTCCTTACTTTCCATGTGCCTTAGCATAATTTCCAGGATGATCTGCTACCAGCCTGTAGGTCCCCAGGTCTTCCCTTTTTTCCCTTGTTAAAACTGTGGAGGTCAGTGCAAACTTTACCAGACTGCCACAACTTTGAAATAGGATGGACTGTGGCTTAACCACTTTACCCACCATTTCCCTCAGGACCTGCAGTTGCATCTCATGCATTCCATGGATTCCATGCATCTCTCCATTCCATGGATTTGGGCACCTTGTGGTTTCTTAGATTTTCTCGAATCTGACCTTCCACAGCACACAGTTCTTCCTTCTCCCAGTCTCTGCCTTTGCCTTCTGTGACATGAGCAGTGTCATGGAGCACTTGTCAGTAAAGATTGACACAAAAGCTTTTTGAGTACCTCAGCCTTCTTTGTATCCCAGGTGGAATTCAAGCCCTCCCACTTGGCCAGTGGAATGTCTCACCCTCACGTAAGTGCCTTCCTCCTCCCACACAAACACCAAACCCACTTGGTTTAAAGCTTCAACAAGATGGAAGTGAATAAGAATTAGACATTTTTCTTCAAGAGTGAAGATCTTTAGTTACTGGGAAACAGTGACAAGGGAAATGTTCTATCTCCTGACCAAGAGCAGATGTCTTGTTGGAAGATAGACTTTAAAACAACAAAATAACAGTCAGTGGCAAGGTGTACTGGTAAGGTAACAAGGACACAAAATAAAAGATAATATCTGTTTTAAATTTTAAATCCCTAATATATTGTATAGTAGTGAACCTGTCAGGAAAGATTTATAATGTGGACAGCACTAACACAATTCACAGGCTAGTCTTGATCTTGGTGGCCACAAAGGCAAAACTCCTATTGATTGTAATGGAATAATTAATTAGCTAAGTCTGGTAAAATGTCAGGATAAATGTTGATCACTGAGAAGAAATCTGAAGTGATTTCTTCATATTTTCATTCCAGTCAATCCCAGCTGTGGCCAGTGATCACCAGAGCTATCATTATCTCACAGATCTACCAAGTCCCCAGCCCGCCTGGTAGAATCTGCTCGGTTTTGCAAGACAAAAGATTTTGCAGCAAAACCAGAGAGATTAATTGATAGCATATCAATAACACAGCTTAGTTAAAGAAAGAGTGTGATTTTTTTTTTTTTGCGTATCTGATTTCTGAAATCTATTCTTGTCTATATTTTCAGACAATGATTATTATATCACGGCACGGATTTTCGTGTCAGGCCCAGGAAGAGATTTCTAATCTGTGAGGAGGCAAATCAAGCAGGGAAACATAAAGAACCACGAGCTGATAATGAATGAAAGAGAAAATGCGAATTCAGACTGCAAGCAGTTAATACAATAATTAGTCAGGCAATTTATTCAGCGTAGAGGTAACATTTGCACAAGCAGCTTAGCATATGGAGGTAGCAAGTGCAAATATGGTTGTCTGAGAGAACTTCCACTGTGCTATCTCCAATGATCAACTCAATGTAAAAGACAGTCAGCAAGGAATGTCTGTGGAACAGATCTTTTCACACTTGCAAATTTGTATTCTCTTTCCAATTAGCCACAGGCTAGTATATTGACACAGATTGTTAATATCTGTCTCAAAGTTCAGGGAATCATCTAGTGCAGCTCACAAATGGGTGGCCAATTTGATGTGCACAAAGATTTTACCACTCCACAAGGTTGCCCGCCAAGATCACTTTGACAGAATATATTTGGAAAGAAAAAAATCTCATTAGCAAAAATGTTCTAATGCATCATGCTATGGCTAGTGAATTAAAAATATAATTAAATATATCTTCCAAAACACAACAGTATTGTCAGTAATCAGCAAGAGTAGAGCAAAAAGTGTAGAATATTAGAACAAGTAGCTATTATTGTCTTTGTGTGTTCTTTTATTTTTTTAAGGCATACCTGGCAGCTGAATATTTTTACTCTGTCTGCAATACCCAGTCAAGCAGCTCAGCAAATGCAATGACAACTTGATAAGAAAAATGATATGTTCAGAGATATAAATAGTTCGAGCACACACACTGCTATTTCCATAGATTCAGAGAGATTAGGAATATATCGTACATAACAGAAAAAAATGGTTGAAAATTATTGAGCATTCTGCAATATACATCTTAACCACAGGTTTTTTTATAATGAGGAGAAAGAAGAGAAAGGTTTTTGTGGTTTTTTTTCTATTGGATGCATAGTCAGAAGCTCTGTAAATTGTACATCCTCAAGAGCAAGAATCAGAAGCACAAATATAAGCTTAAGACCTGACAGATGTAAAGTGCTATAAATTGCTGTTAACATTGAATTTGATTGTAGCTCTGTTCCAGTCTCAAATAAGAACCAAATGCATCAAAATCACAGAAGGATTTCCCCTGGCTCCCTCTTCAGTGTGTTTTAAATGCAATCCCCAGGCCAGGCTTGGGGCAGCACTGGCTGTTTATCCGAATCCTTGTTTCACAGATTCTTCTTTGGATTTGGTCTTGGTTTGAACCCACCAGGATGCTGAGAGCCTTGCACAAAGAAGGATAAGGGAGGTCTCTACAGACAAGATTTTCTTCATGGGATGTCCTGCTGATGGCATACACTGGCTCAAATGGTAAAGTTCCTTTTAGGGGATAAACAGAGCAAGAGAGCGAGAGAATGGGATAGTGAAAACTCTCCCCAGTGGCCAACCAGGAAGAAAAAAAATGTCCTAGTTGGTGGTTTCTGCCTGTGATCCTACTAACACTCCCTTGAACAAGCTTTGATTACACGTTGCACACAGATTAACTACTACACTTTGTGCATACATACATATTTTTGGATAATAATTATTGGCTATTGAAATGGTTTTTATGTATTGAAGTCATTCATGAAGTCTTTTTCTCTGCTATATAGTTGTACACTAGAAAAAAAAAGGCAGGAAAAGGGGAAGAAGGAGTTATTCTCACATCACTGACAATTTCTTACAGGAAAAACTTGACTAAACAAAAAAACTAAATATGTCTCAGGATTTACAGGTGCAAGATCAGGAGAACAACACACGAGACCAGCACGCAAGAACAACAACGTGAGATATCCAAGTGTAAAAATGCCACAGGAACTCCAGGGTGCACTGGTGAAGGTGGCAGAGTGGGAGAGTGAGGTCCCAAGTGAAATGGAAAGTCCCCAGCACAAGAAAGGTTAAGGCACTCTGCAAGGTGAAGGATACGCCATAAAAAAATTAAAAGCATATGTGTATCTTCATTGGTACATCAGACTTTACAATAAATAATAAACTTCTCTTGTTTATGTTCTCATTCTCACCCAGCATCTGGTGGTTTGTGGTAAGGAACAATATCGGGCTATGGGAGACTCTGCTTCAAGAGAGATTCTGGAAGGATGAAGGGAAGATTAGATGGAAACAACAACAGGAAAATATTCAGTTACTGTCATCAAAAACAGTCTTTCTCAAAAAAAGTACAATCTAACAATACTGTATTATATGTTGTTAGTGGGTTCCTAGGGGACATTATCATTTTTGCATTCCAATTTTAGAAAGGCTAAAGAAAAATACATCTTTGAAGGAAACTTTGGTTTCTTTTTATGAAACCCAACAAGCATAAAACTTTGCAAATGATGATTTTCACTTGTCCAATCATGGGCAATCATGCCATTGCTCAACCTATTTTAAAACTTGACCTCGATGAGGCAATGAAAACCAGGGTGGTAAAAATACAATTCCAAACTGAGATTGGCCTACTTCTTTTAGCCACAGACATGAGGACTGCAAACTTTAAAGAGCTCAGCTCATGTGTCAGACATTGTCCTTATTTTTACATATGCTACAAAGGATATCTGAGGATAAAACACAAACCTGCCATGGGGAAGCAAACCAGCTACAAAAATAAAGAAAATCTTTCCCAAAAATATTAAAAGTCCATTGAAGGAAAAAAAAATACATGAAATGTATCTTATGAAGAGAAAACATACATGTCTTTAGCACTCTGATTATTCTATACTATTAACAATAAAGATTTACAACACAGCAACTTGCCAGTAGCACTAATGGGAAAATTATTTGCAGGATTCTGTACAAATATTGAAAAATCAAAATTTTTCCCTAGTAAGTCCTTTGTGACATGGCCATTGGCCTTGGCCATATTTGAGGCGAAGGGCAGAGGGATATATCCCACTTAGCAAAAACGAACCACATTTTATTCTTTAGGAAATTCGTAGTTCTGGTTTAAACTCCATCCTATTGATGTAATTAACAACAGAGTCAGACCAATGGGTGTTGACTCAGACCACTGAGTGTTCCTGGAAAGTCTGCCCATAGATACAACTACCATAGATGCAGCCAGTGCAAGAAGGTATTCCTGAAGTACAAAGAATGAGAATTTTCTGGCTTTCAAATGAAGGTCATATTATATTGTTGGAAGTGGAAGTGCACATCTCACCGTGTGTTTAATCCACGCTGAGGTTTCTCTGAATGACCTGCAGAGCACTTTGGCAAAAATAGCAATGCAGATTCAGTGGCCAAAAGCACCATTCTCCCTTCTCCATGCAATTAATTATTTGTACCTATATTTTATGGAAAAAAATACTGCATCCATGTTTCTAGGTGAACACTACAGATTATCCACATGGTCCAACAGAAGCTGAAGAAAGCCTTTGCTGTGCAGAACCCAGAACAGGTTTGAATTTCTGTAAGAATGCCATAACCTTGGATCTCAGGTGTGTGTCTTACAGATTCCGGAAAGGTCCAATCCAGAAGTGTCTACTGTCAGTGCCAGTTCCTCACTGATACCAGGTTATGGAAACAAAGCTGCAGTGGTGACTGTGCTGAAGAAGCAGAGAAACCTTGGAAGGCAGAATGGAAACCAAGGTGCTCAGCTGAGAAGATGAAGGAACACCTATGGCTGATACTTCCCACCTGAAGTTATGGATACTTATTCACAAGCTTCTCTCTTATGATTGAGAAAATGTGAAAAGGGCAACTCATATAACAATAATTCCAGCTTGAAAGGGAGGAAGGAGAAATGGGAAGAAATCTTTTCTTATTCATAAACATTGCAGTGTATAACACAACAGTCCTTCCCTGTTTCTTCTCTGTGACAAAATAAAAGCCCAGAATGACAAGTTCAGCCCATTTATTTCCATCTGGATTTTTTAGCTATTCTTTCAGTAGAGAAATATCAAATTAGCATATCTTTTCTCCACATTGTTCAGCATCCAACAGTTGTCATCTTTTCCCAGAAGCAAGCTGGTCTGGTAGGTGGTGGAGGAGAACGCACTTTATCCATAGTAATTTTCTTCCCTTTCCAAGTCAAATTCTGAGCTTTTTCTAAGCCTGAAGAAACATTGTGTTATTTGTTTATATGTCCTTAATGTGATGGAGGATCTGAGAAGGGAGACAAGGAGGAGAGAGGAGATCTAAACCAAGTTCTTTAGAAAGTATCACACAGTTTTAAATAAGTCACCACATGATATGAAGATGATATCTTGAAATGTCATCACCTTTGGTGCTTCCTGAAATTTTATAACATTTTTTTTCTTAAGTACATAAATTATTTTTTCTCCTCTTTATTATCACTTAAGTGAATGAATAGAAAAAACCCACCTCAGCTGAAGCAAATGGAAAAAAAAATCTAATTTGACTTCTTTGGAGTCAGGATGTCATATAGGTAGACAAGAAGTGTGTGCTGCTTTTCTCCAGAAGCTGAATAGACTGAAAACTCCGTGGCCATAGTCTGCAGAACAAAGGCCCTGTGCAGGAGCCACAGGATGAAATGCAGCAGCAATTTCATAAAGAATAGACTCAACTGAAAAACACCTCCAAATAAAGGCTGGAATTAATGGTATTCAAAGCAGATTTTAGCAACATGACAGGAACAGCACAGAAAACATTGTGAATATTAACAGATGAACTTTAAGCATGGAACCCACTAGTGCAGTGAAAGGGCCTGTGGTGACTTGTGGTGCATTTCTAAGATGGGTGAGAGAGGTCATGTGGAATCATTTGAACAACAGGAAAAGTAAGCATGAAAAAGGAAATTATTCCTGTCACCCAAGAAGACAACAGGAAGAAGCATTTCCATTTTTTATGGGTGGAAATTAGAGAACCTCCATCAACTCCATGGAAATGACTCCACGGAAATGACACCACCATACATAAGTTGAAAGTCTGGACCTGCACTGTCAAAGTGTATATTGGCCTGAGGATGTGCTTTTCTCCAAGACATTTTCAGATATGCCATTTTTCACCATAGCTGTGTGGTTGTTTAATCATATTAAGATCTGAATTTATGCTTTGGTTCCTCCACACTTTTTTAAAAATGAGCCAAATAACTCCAAAGAAGAAATAGCTACATCAGATCTTTACTGCTTTGGTCATTGAGACAGAGTACTTTGAGAGAATAAAACAAACCTTGAATAAAATTGAGAGAAAAAAAAAAATTGTCCAAATCTAACCAGAAATTTTTCATGGCTATTTCTAATTCCTTTTCAGGATATGAAATCCACTAGGAAAGTACTACATCTTGACTTAAAATAAGTAGAATACTTTTCGAGTTATTTGTCAGGAAAACCTGTAAAAGATAAAGGCAAACAATCATTTGGCAGACAGTTTGGCTGTAGGGATCAGCATTGTGCTGGCAAGTGGGTAAACAAGGTCCTGTCAAAACCCAGTCCTTCCCCCTGCCTGATTTTGTGATTTCCTAAGGGTAGAAGACAAGACTTGCACTTTTTCACAATGACATGATGATGGCTCCAGGCAGATGCAGCTCAGCTGCCTGAGCTCATCATATGAGCCCACTTTAAACTGGTTTATTGAGGATCTACATCAGCCCATCAGTGGTGAAAGATCAAGACTCTTCTATTCTTGCCCTCAAACATGCTCCTATTTATTCTCAAGAATGAGGCCTACTTTGAAAGCAGAAGAGATATAGTCTGAATTTTTAAATCTTGTTAACTTTCAAAGCCAAATAAACCTTTTCCTGTCTTTGTATTCCATAATGAAACTTTCTAGCCATCCCTGTCTCCTGTTGGTTGGGTTGGGAGCACACAGAATCACACCAGGAAGTTCTCCTCATGGATGGAAAACTCCAATGCTGCTTAAATCAGAACAAAGATTTGGGAATGGTTTCTGTCCAGTGGCTTTGATTCTGGCTTTATTCTCTTAAATCCAGGATTCCACAGCTGACAATATTCCCCTTGCACAGTTTGCAGTTGTGCTTTTTTTAAAGGGGTTGCAAGTGGGGTTTCTTTTTCACTGAAAAAGTGAAATAGCATACATAAAACAACAGAGAATGTATTTTTATTTGTTTTGTGATTGGAGTCCTGCATCCTATGAAGCAAAGAGATAGTATGTGGATTGATTTTTTTAGCCCATAGAATTATCTCTCTTTCTGCAATATATTAAGCCTGAAGTATCTTATCCCCCATCCCATCCCTATTCCTTTTTCTCCCCACTGTTTCAATTCATCCACTATTTCAAAAGCGCTCCCTGTTGTATCTGTTACATTTAATATCTGCAAGGAGCACTTACAGAAAGGCATTTGCTACTATTAGAAGGAGAAAAAAAAAAGCACCCCATCCCATTTCTATTAAGAGCTTTAAAGCAACCTATTTAACTTTTCTGTCTTCAATTTTTTTTTCCATATTCAGTTTGCCTCACATAACCTTTTCATTAGTGTATTAGCTACAGCAGCTCTGGAGAGGTACACGAGATTCACGTACACCCAGAGTCTGAGGGCTTTTATACCCTCCAGGATGGAAATTCACTATGGTAATTTCAGCCTAATCAATTGAAATACAAGATTGAAGCCACTGCTAATTGACTGAACAGAATTGAAATTTGGCGAATGTCGTAATGTCAGTTTACTCATTCCCAAGTTTCTCATTGACTGAGGAGGGAGGTTGTTGGAGGAGGGTGCCAGAATGAGAGATCACTCAGGAGTTGTGGTCAGGTGTGCCTGGGGAATCACGGGATAAAAACAATGCATTTGCCTGGGTCAAGCTGCCTCAGACCTTGGTGCAAAGTATATCAGTTCTTTAGTTCTGAGAAAAAAAAAGCACTTGTGGTTAAAGGAGTTGCCTGGAAACATAGAGAAAGTCACTGACAGTTAGGAGAACAAAACATAAATTTATTCCCACCCATTCCTTTCCTGTTCCATTTGTATCTTTTATAGGAAAGTGAAAAGCTTTGTCCTACGGTAGGAAAGCCGTGACTGCTCTCGTCAAAGAAAAGGGCTGAGGATCAGAAGATTACTTGTTGAAAAAGGTTTTGCATCTTATTACTTTTGTTAACAACTATTTCAGCATCTAATAAACTTACTTTCATCATCAATCATCATCAAAGAATCATAGATTTCTCAGATTCTGATGCTCTTGATCAATTGAAATTTTACTGAAAGTCCTCAGGTCTGTTTATGGGTGAGAATTAAGTAAGAAGCAGATATTTAACACCATCTAAACCCCTGCTAAACACTCAGAGTGTGTTAGGTGGGATATTAACTCTTGCAGTGGCTTTCTAGTGTGTTCAGAGGCAACCTTCACCTAAATTTTGCTGTTTAAGGCCAATATTTATGTAATGCAATACACTGAAATTATCTGGGGGTATCATGACACTCTCCCGCACAAGTTTTTATATCTCTGGATTAAAGTCATGGTTGATCTCTTTGCAGGAAATTTATGGTGCAAATCTTATAGGGAGAAGCTTATAACCTGTAGGGATACTGGTCATAAACTTTTCTCACAAATTATCCAGCTGACACGGTCACAGAAGGTGGAATAACTTCTGAGCACGTTATTCCTCAGATCTTTTGTGTTCAAAGGACCATCTGCTTTCCCCAAATATATCAATGGATGCAGCATGAGGGAGTACTTCTTCCTATCAACTTGGTTTTGTAAATAACCTTAGACAACATTGGATATAGTGCAGTTCTCCAATGGGAACAAATATGGAATTTTAAGCTATTTGACACAGTTTTATATTTGCTCAGAAAGATTTTTGTTGTCTGCAGTTTCACCCTTACCACTGGTGATGCCAACCCTTGTAGATACCACCCTTCCTTCACTAGAGACAGCTGAGGCAGGATCAATGAAATCTAATTTGGGCATTTAATATGACAGAGGCAAGCTACAATTAATAAACTTCTAAAAAGCCATTGGAAAACCATTTTCTTGCTCCAGCCCCTTTGTCAAACTTCGTTGGAAATTAATTTTGCTAAAGATAAGAATTATCTCCAGATATGGTGCCACTAAATATATTTCACTCAAACCAAGTTTTCTTAATAAGGACTGGCTTTGAAAGTGAATGAAAGAAATTTATGGGGCATAAACAGCCTTATGGATTTTCTTAGCTCAGACTTCACCCCATCTCCATATTTCAGTCTCTAAATGAGGAATGTACATAAAATGGGACTGAAACTGGACATATTGCATATTCAGACCCAAATATAGACCCTCACTTAACTGTGGACTTCTGATGCAACAAAAAATGTCATGGCCAAACTCTCCTTGGCAGTCAGTGAAACACAACCAGGATATTTATTTGGGCCTTGGACCTGAGTGTAACCAAACAATTTCACATTTTATTAAACAATTTTGTGCTCTTTTTTTTTTTTTTTTACTTCAAACAGGACACATTTCTTTTAATATGCATAATTCTTGTCAAATCTGTCAAGAGAATACACAAAAGTAAAGGTCTGCAATAGGGGCAATGCAGCAACTCATTGAAATGGGGTTGGCAATGCAGCTTTCCGGCCAGAAGCTGTGTGATTAATTTAGTTTTAAGTATAAATACCATTTCCATCATGGTAGAGCTCTGATTTGCATAGAAAGCAAAGCGGGGGATTCAATTTGTTTACACAAACAACGTAATTACTCTGTAAGAAAGAAAATAGCCACAAAAATTCAAAGATCTGAGATTTTTGGCCACTTAGAATAGAAACATAAAATTGAACAGTTTGTTTGGGTTTTTTTTGGAAGATTCTTATATAAAACAAAGGAATGCATTTTATGGCTCATGGGGAGGAACGTCACACTCTCGATGTAAGTCTGGGGACACCCCTGTGGACCACAAATTAATAGGAGGCGCTGATTTCCAGCCCATTGATGAGAATCCCTTTCTGGGCACTTCCTCTTATAGTTCCCGTAGCAGGATGAGTCTTCTCCCATCACCCACCGCAGATTATAAAATTATGGTAAGGACAGAAATGATTCTTTGGGCAAAACTACTCACAGACTGCAGACAAACACATTTTATTGGTTTAAAAGTAGCTTTATTGACCCACATTTACAAAGACTTCATTTCCTCTGCTAAAACATGTTCTGTTTGTTCCCTGGTAATACGTTCTCACAGCAGCCCTTTTGATGATTCTTGTACTGCTGCTTAGTCACATTAGTACTTAATTCTGATCCCTGGTTCTGTTAGCAGATGAAGGGAAACACACAGACTGAAGACATTTGTTTAGCAGTGACTTGAAAAGGTTTTTATTAGCTGGAATTTTCAAAGTCTCCCTTTTGCACAGTATTGTGGGTGTTAACTAGCAACTCTGGGACCAGCAGCAGCTGTTGGCTGATTAACTGCTCTGCATCAACAGCATCTTGGTTTGTGCTTTTTTCCTATGGACTGCTTAATAGTCCTATAGATAGGTGTGTATGTAATTACTATAATTAATATGAGAGAACTAATTAGCAGTGCTGTAGGAAGTACACAATCAAATTAATGTTCCTATGGTAATTTGGAAGAGAATGAAGATGTTCAGAGCAGGAAGATCATCATATTTTTCGCCTTCAGTAGTGTTGTCCTACCACTTGGGCAGCTTGCAAGATGCTTTTCCCTGGACAGGTCTGGTATTTGGGGTGGGTTTGTACCAGAACAAATATGAAGTTACTAATTCAGGGTGGAAATCTGCTTAGGTATGCAAAACGGATTTTTTGTGTGTGTGCAGGTTTTGCTCATGAAAGTTTTTTAATTGGTTTAGCCTGGAATTCAGTACTCACCTCAAAATGATGCAAAATCATCTGCTGGCAGCTCTCTGCCTGCTTTGGAGCCGTGGTGGGTGTATATTCCCACCCTTACAGACCCCTTGAATTAGAACCTTGTGTCAAAACTATTGGATACAAATAAGATTCAAAAACTTTTTTAAAAAAACCCCAACAAAATATATACAGGGAGAATGAGTGGTCAGTATTTTCCCATTAAACATTTTTTCTTCCATCATGCTCTGCTGTTGTCCTCAGGGACACAAATACGGCAGTAACTAGGAGATATAATTTTGTAAGTCTACCCAATAATACAGAAGTGAAGGCCAGGGCAATGAAAAATAGTTCCCATAATCCTAAAAGGTTAGCTCAGGCACAGTGAGATTAGTGTTAGATTGACCTTAAGTAAAACATTTCTGCCTGGCTGGTAAACTAAGACATTTTATTTTGATCTTATTTTGATCTTATCATTGTTTTGAAGCATTCCCGTAATCTTTCCCAAATCACAGTGAATTGGTGTAAGATTACTGAAGTTCCTTCAGGGGAAGTAAAACAATCTAGGCTTCCAAGGAAAATCTTCACAAACACGAAATAGCTTTCATTTGGGTTTTTTTGTGGTTTGTTGTTTGGGTTGTTTTTTTTTTTTCAGAAAGGCAAGATAAAAACACATCATGTTCCTCAGTTCATTCTATTACAGTGAAAAAGAATAATTTACGTCCTTCTTTTGCAACAGTGACTTTATACAAGTTCAGAAAGAGACTTTGGAAAGTTTAAGAGAACCTAATGCCTTCCCAACATTATGTTCAATGACAAAAGGGAGGCAGCAATAATCATTTCCACATGAGAACAACACCAGATACAACACTGATACTTTGCTCAGGCCATGCCCCCTCAGTGCAGCCAGCTCTGTCTTGCTTTGGTTTGGCTTTCAGACATGAGAGAATTGGGTTCACTAATATTTTCAGGTTCAGCCCGTGGTATCCCACCATCCTCTTCAATGCTGTGTGCATTAGATTGGTCAGTGGGACCTGCATGTCACCTACAACCACATCACTTAAAGCTGACAGTGTCCAAGATATCCACTCAAGTGTCTAAGTGAAGAACTTGAATGCATTTATCAAAATTTAACAGAAAACTTAATGGTTCCTCTGAAGCTTACAAAACTCTTTTGATTTTTTTTTCCTGTAAATTCTAAGGACATTGGTTGATACGACTGAAATATCAAAGCCCAGTTTCATCTTATGTGTAAATATATGTTCATAATTGCTAATTTTCCCTACAAGGCACTACTTGTTTAGTTGGCTGTGGAATTTTACATAACTAAATCTATCTCCCTTCTTATACATTTTAAACTTTAAAATGTTTATTTCTATTAATAAAAGTATTCTACATGAAGACTGGAATTAAGGGCAAAGATAACATTTCTGTAACACAGAATTTAAATTTAAATGAAATGGAGAAATTGCTGACCTTCAGCATTCAGCCAGTTCAGAGGAAAAGAAGAAGAGGAGGGTGAAATGTTTCCCAAAACCAAATTTAAGGGCATAGGACAAAAATTGTTCATCACAGTAGTAATTAGATCATATTTCCTTCCAGAAATTGTGTAGCAAAAAAATCTATTTCAAGGCAACAAAACCAGAATTATAGAAAAAAAAATAAAATATTTCACAAACGACAAACTGTCCCATGATGAGACCACCAAAAAATGTTCTGTTTATTTCGATGCTGTTTTGCAGTCAGATCCCACAAAAACAAGGGAGGGGAAGTCCATGGCAGTCGTGCCTTCTTTTTTTTTGGGAAGTTCTCTATCACCATCTACTGGAAGGAGTGTCTCACTGCCCTGGAAAGATGTAAGCAAAATAAATATGTTGCTATTTTGAAGGCATGATGAGTTTCTGAACACTCCATCTCTGAATTGAGGTAGATCTTCTCATAGTGACTTTTCCTTGAAAGTGGTGCTACTATTCTGTTAAGCACCAGGAAGGTTAAAAATAAATTAATTGTTTTTCATTAATTCTTATTCACAATATATTATTATGCATAATATTGTATACATAGTATATAAAATATATTAAAATCTAAAAAATATTATAGTTGTAATATCCAACTATAAAATAATATGTATTAAATCTTTAATACCACTTCTTTTAATATGACCAAAAGTAATTCCTTACTCCACCATATGAAACTTTATTTAATTTTCAGAGGAAATTTTTTGTCTGCTCTCATTAACTATTGGTTAGTTATTCGTCTTCCTGAGTGGGTAATGCTCCTCACACGTACGACCTGGAGTGGAGGAATATTCTGGAAATCCAAGCCTGGAGAAATTCTAAAAATTTTGTGCTAACTGGGGAGAAAGGGAAAATTATTTTTATGGAATAAGTAGTGCTCCAAAATATGACTAAAAATGCTTCAAAGACAAAAGGAATAATTTGTGCTCTGTTACCCCTAGAATAGAAGAAGAAATAAGGAGGGTCTAAGGGACATATCAGAAAAAATTTTCTGATGAGAAGTTAATCACAACAGGTTGTTGACAATTGCTATGAAATCTCCTTCATAGGGGACTTTTAAGATCATGTCAAATCATTCTCCATGAAGAACTAGAGAGTTGCTGTTGATGCTGCTTTGAAGCTGGCAATATCTCAGATTATTCCCAGTCCTTCTACTGGAATATTACTCATACTGAAATCTGTCATGTCTTAAAGGAACTGGTCATATCAAAGACTCAAGGCACCACTCGTCTCATAAACTGACTTCCCAAATTAAAATACAACCATTGAATTCAATATTTAGGTTTCTCAAAGTCAGCATTAGCGAGGGAAACCTGCAACAACCTGCACCCCGTGAGCAGATGAAAATCACAGGCGTTATTTTGAGACAGGAAGTTTACTTGAAAAGGTTGTTTTATATAAGACAGGGAATGGAAAATAAAGTTTAAATTACTCCAGCTCTAGATGCCACAAAGTCAATCAGTTCTATTCTGAGGGAAGAAGAGCTTCTTCCTCCCTAATTCAGGAGGAAAATCTAGAACTCTGGGTTCTTAATTCCAGAATACAGTGAGCTGTTGAGTAGGGAGGTGTATAGGGTGTAGGACATGTTGTGCAACTGCAGGATGGCAATGGGAAGGGCTGGAGACTCTTTTTCTCTATAAAATAAGCTAAATCTGTAATTTGCTTCAGCACCACAACAGATCGTTTCCGCAGGGTCAACAATTTTCATGGCTGAAGTTATGTGAAAAATCTGACACAAGTTGATAGTTTCAGCTGTCCCCAAACTTATTTTTCAATAAGAAACAGTAATACTAAAATCAAACAAACAAATAAACCCCACCAAAACCAAAAATCAAACCACACACAGAGACACTACTCCCCCCCGCATTTAGGATCTCTTTCTCTGTTCACAAGTTTATTTTTAATTCATTGCCTAAAGAGCACTTCAGTGTGAAAGTATTTTAATTATTGACTGAAGTTTATTACACTAACAACATTCAGCTATGCCAAAAGCATTGCTGGAGGAGTTTAAGACTGTGCATAATCAACTGGCAGAGAAAAGGTCAAGTAAAGAGTAATACAACAGTAGTGCATCCACGTCTTTCATTCAAAATGAAAACAAACTGCTGCCTCCTTCACATGGAATACATTTCTTTTAGAGATGGGGTGGCCAATGTATTTAAGAAAGAGTTATTGGAATAAATTTTTCCTCTTAAAATTTTGCAGAAGAGCACATGCTAACTCTAAATTGCTGTGTGTGAGTTCTTTGAAGTCTTCTCCCTCAAAGTAATACAAAAATCCCAACAGATGATAATCAAAGAACGCTGCTCCTCACAGTAACAGGTATTGTGTCTTTTGGGAACATTAGCACTGCCTAAATTTAAGCACCTAATTGAAATGCTGTCCTGGTTTTGGCTGGGATGGAGTTAATTTTGTCCCCAGTAGCTGCTACAGTGCTGGTTTTGGATTTACTACGAGAATAATGTTGATAACACATCAATGTTGATAACACACCAATTGTCTTTCTTATTTCTCACTGTCTTTTTGTTGTGTCTCTTTTATTATTATTAATGTTATTGTTATTTTATTGGTATTTAATTTCTTTTATTTCAACTATTAAACTATTCTTAGCTCATTTGTTTTACCTTTTTTCCCAATTTTCCTGTCCATCCTGCCACGTGAGGAGTGAGTCTGGTACTTAGTTGCCCAATCAAATAATGTGCAGCTAGATTAAAGAAAACAAAAAGTTGGGCACTTGCTAATATGTCCTGCTTAGGCTTCCTGAATAAGCAGTTAAGGTTGTGTATTTTACTGAAGGCATGGTGTCTGATGTTAGACATTATCATACTAATATTTCTTTTTGATTTATTGTGCTAAACAACCCACGCCGTTTCCTCTGTGGAAGGTGCTGGTTTATAACAGTACAAACCACCTTGGTGACTAACAAAGATTTATACAACCAAGTTTTAGGCATCTAATATTGGAGGAACATAAATCTCACCGAGGCTGTGTGTGTTGTCTGTGCAGGAAAGCAGCAGGGGATTTTCTGAGTTCAGGGGATTTCTGCTTTATGACGTCACTTTTCCCTTTTTCTTTGAATTAGCATAGGCCACATAACAGCTGGGTCGACTCACAAGCTGTTTCCTCAGTGGGTCACCATCTGCTGCTCATCTCCCTTCTGCTTTTCCTTGGGTGACTGGCCCACTCGGGCTAGTGGAATGGTTGAAGAATATTCCTGGTACAGGACTTTGCTTTAAACCAGAAATGCTGCCTTTGATGTGAACTAAACCCATGCAGAAATGCTTTGGTGGGCTGGGGAGAACCCTCACCACACAGAGATGATGAATACCTGGGCTCATGAGCAAATTCCCATGTTTGCAGGCGAATGTGGCTGTTTCCCATCATATTCTCCAATTATTTCTCCTCATGAGCAACAGTGCAAAGAGGAATGAAAACCACAAAGCACCTGTGTGAAATCTGAATGCAAGTTTGCCAGAGATGGTTTTTAATATTTACCCAATTCCACTCTGAGTGAACAAACGCCAGTGAAATCATGTTTGGGGGTTGTTGGCTGGGCGGTTTTATTTCTTCCATGAGTCCAAATTTCAACTGGACAATTTAGAGCAAGAAGCAATTCAATTTTTTAGAGTTTTGGCGTTGCTTTTGGTTTTGGTTGGTTTGTTTGTTTTCTTGCATGAAATCATGTCCTATAGGTCAGAGTACTGGAGCCTGGGAGAATTTTCTGGGAAAATATCACGTTATGGTCCACCATCCTGGATACACTCACGACACAAGGTGTGGTACTGTGTGGGTGTTATAAACAACCCGGGCCAACCCCTCTGTGTGAGGAGTGGCTGCTCTCTACCTCGGGCCACTGCTGGAGTGGCTGGCTGGGAGGTTCTTTGGTCTGACACATTATTACTGTCATTATGCTCAGTCATTCACTTTTCTTTACTATTTAGTGAACAAAAAGAAAATCTGCCCTGCATCCAAACTCTTTCATTATTTATTGATATGGAATTCAGTCCCTCAGACTCTGAGAGTGTAAAACTTAGCAACAACAGAAATGGATCTTATATCAGACTGAGTCATCCTATCTGCCAAATTTTTGAGCTCTGAAAGCACCTCCCTATTGATTGTGGAAGCTGTTTAAGGGCTTCATTCAAATAACTGAGCATAAATAAACATTGTCCCTGAAGACACTTCAAGCTCTCTGTGAAAGCCATTAACCAAGGAACTGTGTCCCCCCAGAACAAGATACACCCGGTATCATGGCATGGTTCAGGTTGGAAGGGGCATAAAAGATCATCTAATTGGGTTGAAAAGGACCTTAAAGATCATCTTGTATGAAATGGCTGAACAAAGACCTAAACGACAAGCACCAACCTGACACCCAAAGTGAGATTCATTTCACCAAATGTAGACTGCTCCGATGTAAATATTTACATGGAAACTAAATACCTGAGATATATTCCAGCCAAAATAATTAAATCAATATTTTAGCCCACATCAGGAAATAGATAGTGAAAATATTGGGTGAACTGAACTGGTCAAACTTTTTAGGAACTGGTTTCTTCCCAGAAACTTTGTAAAGAAAAGTCTCCTTCACACAAAGGCACCTTTTTAAGTGTCTCACCACTAAACACCAAGAAACATTTCCAAATTTTCTCGCTTTATCTAATATCAGAAAAACAATTTTTTATCAATTCCAGGTTATATGTCAAGAGTTTGTACATCACGAGCCCCAGAGAAGACCTTCACAGGCTGCTCGTTTAAATGTCTCTTGGTTTTCCAACAATTGTAAAATACTCTGGAAACCTGGTTCATTACATTTCTGTTGGGTTCTGCTGGCAACTTTCAACAAAGGTTGAAATTAGGGACCTTTTAGGGAAGGGAAGAGGGAACTGAGCAACATCACTTCCTTGCTATCCTGTAATTAGCCTGAAATTCAGCTAATGAAGACAAGAAGCAATTTTGGCCCAAGATCTTTCTGAGCTTCTCACTACGTAGCTGCATTACAAGCTCTGACACAGACCAGCTCCTGAGGAGCCCTCAAGGAAATAAAAAGTCCCATAATAGGAGTCTATTTCTTAGGAATTATGTCAAATTCACTGGGTTGTGGACTACTGTCCTTATCTGGAGAGAGCAGGTACTCGGTGGACTTGGTGAATCCAAAAATGGAGTCCATTTTGCCATCATTTTAGTATCCTTCAGTGAAAGTCTATGGTTGCAAAAAAGCAGCAGATTTTTAGCATCAGCCATAGACAAAAGAAGAAAAAAACACCTTGTATTTTCGCTACTACATTTGGCACGACATGGTTTGAATGTTTTGAGTGTTGCATCTGCCAGGACCACGCAAGGAGATATAACCTGATACACAGATTTTAGCTGCATCTTTTTTCCCCTGACATCTCAAGAAACAAACTTCAGGGAGCTAAAAGACTGACTTGGAAAAAGATTTTTTCTTGGGACAAAAGATGTGTGGATATTTCTATGTATTTATATTTTTGGATAGATCTCTGCTGTCAAATCATACCTAAGGAAAGCTAAACCTCCATTTTACCATTCCTTTTGCCATCCCTTTTGAAGAGGATATCCCTCTTTTCCATGCAATGCATAGTGTGCCAACTCTGGGGCAAATTGCTTGGCTGGGACTAGTGATAGGGCTTATTTACACTGCTCCTCAAAAAATATATATATAGTACATATATATTATATACAAGAGTAGTGGGACACCGGCACAGGTTTCCCAGGGGACCTGTGGATTCCTTATCCCTGGAAGTGTTCAAGACCAAGCTGGATGGAGCTTTGAGCAACCTGGTCTGGTAGAAGGTGCCTCTGCCCATGGCAGGGGGTTGGAATTGGATGATCTTTAAGGTCCCTTCCAGTCCAAACATTTCTATGACTCTGTTCTGTATAAAATATGCTCAGATGGACTTTCCCTCTCCATCACCAGAAACAGGCTTCTCCAGGCACCAGGTTTTGTTTCATCATGATGCATTTATTAGTAGGTGGCAGGTATCAAAGTCAGCTGGGAGATTTAACAACAGAGAAATTTTAGCAGTCAGGGGATGATTGTGGCCAGTAGATGCCACTGCTGCTCCACGGCACCAGACACCACATGTGCTCTGCCATCAGTGAATTGCTCCATGTGCTAGACCATACAATTTATGAGTGGAATACAAGGAGTTGAGATAAATATTGAACAGGCTGAGAACTTCGTTTTAAGTGGTGTTTTTTAGCACCCAATGCATTTTTGCACCCTATGTATTCAACACAGCAGCTCCTTCAGTTGTATACTTCTGCTCTTTTGCTCAATACTATGATTTTTCATATACTTTCAGAGGGGAAAGGGTATGTCAGATCTTCATTCTAGGCTGGGAAATAACGAAAAAGAAAAGAGAATAAAAAAGCAGAAATTTTGGATTAGTCCTGTTGAGAATCACAGAGATTAGCTGTGTTTCATAAAGTTACTGGAAATGTAGTCACAAGTTGCAGTAAAACTGTTAAAAGCAACTACAGAGAAACAAATATTAGCTTTCTTTTGTGTGTCTGTGGGTGCACATATAGGTATACATGTGTATATGTATATTTTTATATGCATATCCACACTCCACATTTAGCCTATGGTGTCCCTGCCATGGCAGGAGGGTTGGAACTGGATGATCTTTAAGGTCCCTGCCAACCCAAACCATTCTGTGATCATATGATTCTATTATATGAGGTACTTAAAGGTAATTTAATATATATTTGGAATTATCTACTTTCTAGATCGTAGATCTACTGAATTCCTGACTAAAGTAGTCTGTCCTCGCTACTTTCTTTTCCCACAAGATGTCAGTGTTTCCTACCATTTATGCCGTGCTAAGTTTGCTGGCAATGATTATCCACGGTGTCTTAAGAGGAATTCAGTTAATTAAAAATGAGAGGTTGTCAAACATGCAACTCAAAGCGTTCTATAATTAAAGAGTCTCCTTTAATTGGGGAAATGGAGCTATTGACTCTGCTTTTATAGAGAAAACTTGAAAGATTAACACTGTAAACCCCAAATTTTATCCTCTTACTTTCTCTGATGGGACAAAAGATACAAGAGAAATGGGGTACTATAAATGGTGAAAAATGAAAGTGGTTTGGAAAGCTTCTGAAACTCCTACCCAAGGGCAAACATTAAGATACATAATATTTTAAAATATTATGTATATATATGTTTATTCAAGCACTACTTACGCTGCTAACTATGAGACCAATAATTTCTTTAAATACAGTAGATAAATAATGGTCATTTTCCTTGTGCCCACAGGATGTCAGAGTTCCCTTTAGAATACAGTCATGTAAAATCTAGAGTGACAAATTCAGGTTTTTTCATCAGGGTTTGAAATATTTATAAATGCATATTTTGACCAAAACCAGTGAAAACGAGCAGCGTAGCTGGTGCTCAATGTAACAAACATGTCAACATCCAGATCTGCAATCCAAGCAGGCATGTTAAATTCATTTTTTTACATGGAAGAACAGATTTTTTTCCTTGATTCAGTTTCCCTTTGCCTGAGTTTTCACCACTGGAAGCTTCATTGGAGTCCATGGCTCTCTATCATTTGGATCCTCAGCTATCCAAGGCGCAGGAGCACTGTGTCACTTCCATTGCCCAGGTAGTTCCAGTGAGATTTTTAACACCAAAATATTGCGGATCCAACAATACTGTAACCATCTGCCTTTTAGCCTGGAGTAAGTGACTGCACAATCAATAGTCCTGCCTTTCTGTATCTAATCACAGCCATTCTTTTGTAATGATAAAATCGAAAATGCAATTTTTGAAGACAAAGGTTCATTGATTTCTTATTGGATCTCATTATTTAATATCATATCTGGATTTGTCAGACTGAGAAGCACATTGCACATTTGTTACCCAGCTAACTTTAAGAGGGATCTGTGATCCATCACGTGTGCAAGCCAATATCTCTTGGAATAATCCTTCACTCCTTACACCAGCAAACACGATCTCAGACATCGCTGCGGGCAGGGAAAGCTTTGTTTTCCTTAAGGCTACAGAATCCAAATTGTGATGAGAACATGGCAGGTACTTGTAGCAATTAATCCACTGGAGGACACGAGCTCTGTTTTGTTTGCAAGTTGTCTGTGCTCAAGGCTTGCTTGGAGGGTCTGTTTGTTCTTTCAGATGGTTTGAACCTTTCATTTCAACGCAGGGATTATTTGGCAGCCTTTTGCTTCCATCGAACAGCTGGCAATTGGTAATTTGCTATGCAGGTAGCAGGTTCACCAACTTGGGATTTTATCACTCTTTCGATGGTATTTGGTGCATTTCTTCAAGCTTCTGCGTCTGATGAGGGTCCCAGACTCGTGTGAAAACTCTGCATGAATGTTAGCTGAAAAACCAAAAAAAACCCACGCTCTTCTCTTGTTTTGAGAAAATGCAGGGCTTTGCCAATGTGTTTTCCCAAACCAGCTCCTCCAAGTGGCAACACAGATGGAACCTCAGGGAGGTAACTCAGGCCATTCCACCTGTGTTACATATCTACAGTCCTGTGTACTAGTGCAGGTTGAAACAGCATTTTTCCATGGTAAATCTAAAGGAATTTCTAGTTTACCTAATTTCAGAGTGCTAACTCCAGGTGAAATCATTCCCAAAATAAATAGGAATGCGGGATTTCTGGCTGTTTTAAGCAAAAAAAAAAAAAGAAAAAAAAAAAGAAAAAAGAAAATAAAGATAAAAACAAAGTTGAGTGAAGGTATGGGGTATTTTTACAGTGTTGTGCTGAAGAACCAGAGCTCGTACTAAACCTCTTGTGGTTTTTCTTATTTGTTCATTTTATTCAGTGAGCCAAGAGCCCTAACTTTCCTCTGAGCAATTCCATGAAATGAATAACAGCCTGGAGAAGCACCTAGATAAACACTGATGAGCTACATATAAACATGGGACTGTCTCTCTCCTTTGAAATGTCTTTCAGTGCATTGTTTACCAGTGTGCTTATAGTCCACAGCACCCTCTGATTTACAGTCTGCAGTGTTTGCTTCTTTGCAGCAGCTTCTCTGGAAGGTTCACCAAAGCTGAAAGATGAAGAAAGGAATTTTGAAATGTGGATGTGAGTAAATGAGACCCAGTACCTGAAGGAGCAGAGCAGAATTTCAGTCCAGGATGGACATAGTTTGCTACAGGGTACTCAGATATCCTGGCACTCCACAGCAGAGACTGCAGATGACTTTGATTTCAATGACTGCTGCCAAATTCAATAACCTTTTCTTGAACAAAACCACAGCTGATTTCAACTGTGTTACACTTGAAAAAAAAATCAGAACATGGTTCATAATTCTTCACCTTACATTTCTAATTCACCTGCCAGCTCCTTTTAGGAACCTGTTTTATATCTGACTCATGGGGGACCTGACAAATGAATGATATCTCCTGTCTGAAAAGTCCTAATCTCGGTGGAAATATAGCAGTTTTCACTACCTGAATATGTGGCATAAAGTACTTAAGGAGAGAAAAAAGCTGATCCAGCCATTCATTCTGGGCAGTCATCCTAAAGCTGTAACTTCTGCCCCTGTTTCCACTGTGACCCTTTGGGACTCTGCTCTCTGTAAGTAAAATGATGTTTTCGGAAGAAAAAAAAAAAGTAGGAATAAGCACCCCAAAATTTCAGAGATCAGATAATTTATAATTTATATAATTGGATTATAATTTTATACTTCCACTTCCATGCTGGCAGTGATCAAAAATGCTCCCTCCTTTACCATTGGCAGAGAAGTTCAGAGCTGTGGTCTTCTAGTTCTCATCTGGCACATCTCTCATACTCCTGTTTTATAATTCAAACCAGACCTTTATATTTACATTGCTTAAACTAGGCATCAGGCAAGGAATCAGCAAATGCAAGGAATAGAATCTGTAAACTTAAGCAGTGGCACCCATTCTTGTTGAGGCCAGTGACTTTTTGTTATTAGTGATACAGGGGAACAGCATTGAACCCCCCTCCTCTTCCATTTTGCCTCTTAAAAGCCGGAGATAAAATGGAAGTAAATTCCCTTCACAAGCACACTCCTCTTCTCTTTGCTTACCTCCCAGCAATATTGAACATTCCCTAAAGAATGAGTAAACAACTAATTTGGGTTGAATAAAGCAGGAGCCTCAGAGGTGATCAAAGTCATGGTTTGGGGTTTTTTTTTAATTCACCATTTCTTGGTGACAACACATTATGTCAGCCCCGCCAGCTCATTTGTCTGCTGCAGTTCTACTTTATCAGCCTGGAGTAAAAAGAATTGATAAGTCTGGTTAGATAAAGTAAATGGAAACTCAGGACTCATTCCAATTTGCTGGACTTCGATATATTTCACAGACCTGAGAGAACTGTGTGTAACACTAGTTGGTATTTGTATATAAATATTGCACATTAGAAGATCTCTTAAAATAATATTTATGTTTGTTTCTCCCCTTCCTGCCTCCCCTGGTTGTGTGTTTATTGGGTTTCTGATTGGAAGACAAATGTCAGGCTTTCTCACTACATTCTTTTTCAGTCCAGGATGCTGCTCCCAACAAGAATTCATCTTCATTGGGAGCTTGCTAGGCTGATAAAGCAGAAGGAGATATTTTTCTGGGAGCACTGGACACTAATGCAGCTGAAGCTTATAACTGCAATAAGTTATTCTATGCTGTGCAAGATGAGTTCCTAAAGATATTTGATCATTGCCACCAGCCAAATCTATCTTTGTTGTAATTTTGTTGGCTAGACTAGAAATGCACTGTGGTTGCTGTCTAAATCAGGTCTTATTTATTAAGGGGATTGTAGGATGTTTTAGTGTGAGGTTTCAAAATTAACAACAAAGTTAATTAAGTCTACTTTGCTTCTAGGTGATTTAAATCTATATTTTTCCACTTTCTCTATATGTCAATTTTTAGGCAAAATACAGTGCTTTGAAATGAAATGTCAGGAACTTTACTTTTTTAATACTGATGCAAGAAAAGTTATCTTTTCTCAAAGGACAGAACTAGTTTAGAAAATATGAAAGCATACACTGAACAAATTCAGAGTCTTCCTTTTTACTTTTATTTTTTTTTCAGGCAAAGCCACTCACAAAATTTAATCTGAATTTACAAATAGTTTCTCTGTACTCCAAAAGGAAAGCTTGATCTTTCACCAGTTTACCTTTTGTTGAGGAAGAGCTTGAATTCAGAAACTCTTATCCACTGGGCAAGTTACACATCCTTTGGCAGGAAAGAAATCCTTATTTTAGCAACTAACAATGCATCGGCTGCTCTTTCTCGAATTGGTATTTTGCCTAAATAAGAGCACTTACCAGAAAGTCAGAAATTGTAACCATGACTCACTTGTATTTGAGCACATTGGGGGCAGCATGGAGATTGGGTATCAGGAAAAACTGTGAGGGTGGTGAGGCACTGGAACAGGTTGCCCAGGGAAGTTCTGGATGGCCCTTCCCTGGAAGTGTCCAAGGCCAAGCTGGATGGGGCTCTGAGCGACCTGGTCCAGTGGAAGGTGTCCCTGCCTGTGGCAGGGGGTTGGAACTGGATGATCTTTAAGGCCCCTTCCAACCCCCTAAAATTCTGTGATTCTGTGAAATAGCTTTGCCAGTAGCTCTGTGGCAATGCACAAGCACATCCCAAGGCAAACTGGAAGAATTATTTTTGTTGGCAATATATCCACCCAGAGACAAATCCTACTGCCCGGTTACACCCAAGGAACCTTTCTGCACTCACTAGAATCGTATACACAGAGGCAAGAAAATGCCTAGAAAGAAGAATAATTTTAAACAGAAAGTTCCAGGTTGCTGTTTTATACCACAGTGTCCCGAGTAAAAGCGGGAAGAGTGGCTGCCTTGTTCTGTGAGGAGCCTGACCTGATCCATGATCTCAGAACACATCTTGGTATATGTCCTGGAAGGTAGAGAGGTACAAAACATGTCTATGACTCTGCCACAAATATGAGGGTTGTCATAAAAAAAAGGGTTTCAGGTGAAATCTCAGGAGCTTAGCTAAAATACCAGAACCACCAGAAGGACAGAGGTATTAGCACAGGTCTTCTATCGACATTTTTGGTCCCTTTGGATCTCTGAGGGGATTTTTTCATCTCTGAGTTTCTTGAAGTCATGAGAATGAGTAATATTTTTTCAAAATCCAAACATTAAAAAAAATGTAAGTCATTATGTTGGCGGAAATTCAAGTAAATTTCAGAACAAAAGCATTGCAAGTTCTGAGATGGGCATTTTGGTGCTTTTAGGGGCATTTTTGGAGGTGGGAGTTTGGACAAAAAAAAAGTGAACGTTTCAGTGGTGTGAAACCTATTTCCTACAGAAAAAAAATAAATTACTCAGTCCTGCAAACATCCCCATTTAACAGACAGGAAAACTGAAATACACAAGGTGTGCAAGGTACCATATCAGAGTCATTTTCAACTTCACTAGAGAGCCCAAATAACAGGACTTTGATTAAGATATCAACCTTCCTATGAAGTGTACATTGTTTACCAAAAAGATATCAGATTTCTTCAGTTTGCATAATATTAACCCAGTTTGCTTTTACAGAATCACAGAAAAAAGTTACTTGCAAGACTTTTAAATACTTTTCGATTTTATTTTCTTTTAATAACAAAGCACCAGAAATTTATTTCTGCTTCTCTGGGACACACACCAAAAAATCCTCAATCTTCTTAAAGAGAGACAAAGGGAAATGAGAACCTAAAAACAGATTACAGCCTTCTGAGTCGATGGGAGAGGGGTCAGTAGGTAGCTAGGCAAGGGGGCTTCGGTAGGAGTCAGTTTAAGAACTTTCTGTAATATCCTCATCTTTTTCTCACTGTCCTGGTTTTGTCCTAGGCCATGTTTCATTTACATTTATACAAAAGGAAGCCAGAACAGAAGATAGTCCAGCCCTGTGCATACAGGTTTCACAACAGGGGATCTTCAAACTTATTCAGTCATTCCACTAATTACCCGAGTTGATCATCTGCTCAATCTGATTTAGTCTCCACAGCAGTGAGTGATGAAAACACAATAAAAGCTTGCTAATAATCATGCTTTTCTTTTTCTCATGGTCAGTGTGAACCAACCTATACACAGCCTTGGAAAATCCAGATCAACATTTCTCTATGTAATAGACCAGAAAATTTCACCAGCAAATTCTCTTTTACTTAAGAGAATCCACGAGGAAATTAAGAACTTGAAGAGCACTTCCAGTATTGATACAGGCCTTTGTGCCAAAATTTCTGAACAGCCATTGTAATTCCCATTGGTGTTTTCCAATCAGTGAAATTCTGGAAGAACTTTGCAGTTTTTTCCTAATTTTTGTAACAGCCTTTAGGGACACTCTTTCTTTTTTTTTTTTTTTTTTCTTTTAAGGCAGCTAAGTAAGAGCAAAAAGCTGGAACAAGCAATCTGATACTTCATTTATGCAGCCCACCCCGAACACAGAAGAAGTCCCTGGCACACCTTCTCAAGGTGGGAGCAGCTGTGCTGTGAGCACATGCTTGGGAGGGTCTGGGTGCCACGTCAACTGAAGAAGGGGACAAGTATTGCAAAATCAAGTGTTCTTGTCTCTATCTGAGATTTTTTATAAAAATAATAGCTGAGGAAAATAGAGATGAAAATATATCTCACCTCAGATATTATTTTTATATAAAGAAAACCAAACTTTGAAAATTAAGTAGAAACTTAATCAGAAGAGGCAGGTTATTGTTGTGTTTTTAAGGCTTTCAGTCTTTTTTTAAGTAGTTAGAATGAACAAAGTGAGTAATGGATGTTACCTGCAATGTTCCCAGTTTCAGCAATCAGTCTCTCTAAGAGATAAATGGTTCAGAAACAGCGTTATCAATGGTTTTCAACAGTTTTGCAGACTGCAGCTGTTGAGTTTTCCATCTTGTTCTTCTCTGAGTAAGGCTTCTTATGTGGAACCTCGTATGAAACCTCTCCTACATTCTGCCAGCTTCAACAAAACCTTGAACCTTTCAAGACACTTGAAATTTCCAGCTATTGCATTTGGCTGACACTTTTAAGGTTAAAAGTTTTGAAAAGAAAGAGATGAGGAAGAATGGAGAGACAGGTGCTTGGTTAAATAGTTCATTTCTTTAGAACACAAGAAAAATAAACAGAGATTAATTAGTTTTATCTGCAGGTCTCTGCACAAAGGTTATCCCTTCAGTGGGAAGAAATCTTTGCTACATAAGAAGCTCCTCATGTTCTCCCGATGCCAACAAGACTGGTGCTGCTCCATTTCACTGGCAGCTGGCAGAGCAATTCTACACCTTGGAGGTGCCTCCTGGCTCCTCTCTGCATGGGGAGAGAACTTCCTTCTCTCCCATGGATGAGCTCAAAGAGTTCTGCTTCTCCTGGGCTGCTCTATCATTGAGTCAAGGCTTCATGTCCCTGACCCAGCATGTTCTGTGCATCTTCCTTCACTGCTTTTTGCCAGTGCATTGCCTTAGCAATAGATTAATGTTGCTGCTTAAGGGAAATAGGAATTTTCCCACTGCCTAGAAAGCAGTTAGTGTGAAATTCAGTCAGGGACACTAAAATATTTTGAGGCACACGTGCTATCAGACCCGAATATTATCCTTAACATTTTCTTTGTATGGTCCCTCCAAGTCTCATTGAAAAAAACTGTGAGTCCTGGCTCCTGGCAGGGGAACAGATGACCAGCAATTTTTGGGCCACCCAGCCTGACTCCTGTCCAGCCCTCCGATGGATTGTCCCGATAACCACCCCGCTCTGTGTCTGTGTAATGACCTTGGTGTTCCAGGAGCAGCTAAAGGTTTGTTGAAAGGTCACAGGCTGGAAAATTGCCCTCTCCACTCACTGCTTGGAAAAATGAAATCAGATGAGAAGATCTAACAGAATCAGATCGCACCAAATTAAACTGGCACAATCTGTTAATCTTCCTCTGGGTTCTTGCAGCCTCCTGGTAAACAATAGCCAATGCTACACTTCTAGGCAAATAAGGTACCTTTATTAAGTCAGGAATGCATGAGAACACAAAATTGGCATTTTAGTGATTTATTATCATCTTGAGAAACGGGAGGGAGAATCTACAACCTCAAAACCATTTACCAGCTTCAGCTAACAGGAAAAAAAACCCCCAAGCCCTCTTTCTTAGAACACACTTGTGTTTGAGACGCCTGCAGATAGGGGAGGGGACTCAGCCAGAAGGAGCTGGGTAGGTCTGATTCAGAGCAAGAGGGAGGCGGTGGCAAATGTATCGGGCAGAGCATCCAGGCGAGCGCACTGTTCTCATCTCCTGCTCGCCTTTCAGCCCTTGCTGTTGCAACTTCCATTCTGCACCACAAGCTCATCATCACCAGCGGGATCGGAACCAGTTCCACAGGTCTGCGCGCCCTCTCTCCCACATGCACGGGAGGCAGTTCAGTGCCACGGTCACAGTGGTCAGCGGTGCTGGTTTTGCTGTTTTTCTGAGAAAGAAGGAAGAAAAGTAGACAAAGCTTGGTCCAAAAATCTAATTCTAACATTTCGGGCTTGAACTCATACTTGATACCCAGCAAACCTGTGTTTTATTAAAAAAAAATATAAAATTATTCATTTGACACCTGAACTAAAATAAAGAAAACCTCTCATGGCTCAACCTAAGTATAATATATGCCTATATATTATAAATTATACATTACATGCTATATATCATTCATAAAATGTGTATTTTATATACATATTCTATATATTATATTTAAGTTGATGATATTATTAAATGCAAATGAAAAATATCTCTTTTCAGCTCTGGTGATCTTCTCTATAACATCGCAAATTGAGCTCAATTTCCAAAAGCAAAAGTTGCATTTATTTGCTTGAAGACTGAAGTCTTTCGTTTTGGAAAAAACAAAAAAAAGTAGATCTTATACATTTCCCTCACACATGTTTCTTAATTTTGGAGAATGAAAGTGACTGTTGGATTAAATTCTGCCCTGCAATTTTATAATTCAAATCCAAATTATAATTTTCAAATTTTCATGAAAAAATTTTTGCTGTGTTTTACTCTTTCATAACAACAACATCTGTCTCTTGCAGTTTTATGCATTTTTTTTTTTCTATATACACCCTGTAAGCATAAAATGCTTTGTTGACTTGAGGCTGATGATTGTTTATATGTAGGATCCTAAATGTAAATTCATTTTCTTTCCTGATATTTGTTGCATTTGAATATTGCCCTTAATCTGAAATCCCCTAAGTGATGTCAGTAATGATCCCTCAGTGGCAAGGGGAGGTTCACAGTGATCCATAATTGGTTTTTTTTTTAAACTCTTGGTCTTTTTTACTTCTCTGAACAATGTACTAGATTTCCCAGGAACTGGGAGGCACTCCAGAGAAGCAGAACAATCCTGCCAGTACAGACTCAGCTATAAAGGTATACATTATTTCTTAGCTCTATAAACTGTGAGTAGGCTGGGTTTTTTTCCAAGCTCGTATATACCTATTTTATGCTTTACTGCTCCGGTGGCAAATTTTAATTTATTTTTATTTCCAATGTTTTATTACGTTTGCACTCAACTGAGTTAGAGACCAGAATGGGTGATTGTTATACAGTAGTTTACTTTTAAAAGAAATAGGGCTTCTCAAGCAGCTAATACAGGAAGATGTATCACCAGCTTGAATAATTGTGACAACCATAGACGGTATCAGTGCCTGTTTGTTTGCACAATACCCTACTGCATTAAGAAAGCCATCCCAGCTGTCTTGGGCTCTGGAGTCACCCATTTCATCACTTGACACTGCAGCAGATGTTATGGATTGATAACAGACTTCACTTCATTCACTCCACATCTAAGATTACCTCCAGAAAAAAAAAAAAAATCAAATACATTATAACACTCCCAGCCATTTGTAAAAAAAATTTTAAAAAAAGAAATCTCAGCAATTTATTCTCTCTCCTACAGCAATAAATGGCTCTTTTTGGGCTTTGAAAATATATTTAACTTTTAATTTTGGTTTTCTTCTTTACTTAATGCATTCACAGCGGTTGGTATGCATCTGAGTACCTCCTGAAAGAGAGAGAAAGATGGAGATAGATTTAAAGATTTAAATATTTTAAGAGCCAGACAGGTTTTAGGATTACGAGTCACATTCCCATTATATCAGATGCCTTATGTTTTTAGTGATAGAATGTTAATGCAGCACATTTATTGTGTTGGTGGCAGAAATACCAGACAAACCAAGCACTGCAGTTTTGGGTCCAGTAGGTGAATAGGGATATTTGGAAGTGCTCTTCCTTCCTTCTGGTGATGCTGGGCATTGTGTTTTATCTGAGATGCAGTAGGTGAATGTATAATTAAATACTGTAGTGTCATGCAGGTAAGTGACCAGAAAATGTGTATTTTTGGCAGGGCATGGGGTCCTACTCACCCTTTAAAGTGCAGCTAATGGAAGAATTGTATAAAATACACAGGTGGAATAAAATGCACGGTGTTATCCTGACATCACCTGCAATCTGAATGATAAGGATAACGACAGCCACGGGATTATCTCTGCCTTTGGAAGGGCTGGAGCAGTGGGTGTCTTCTGTGGGACCGAGCTGCGTCCTGTGAAAGTCCAAAGGATGCAAATGAAACCCAGGTTCGTTTCCACTTTGCTGACTGGGCAATTCCATGAAGCACCTGGAACGGGAGCAGAGCCATCCTGTGCTCCTCGTGCAGCTGCCCAGCAGTCCTGGGCACGCTGGGTCACACCCTGCAGAACATCCCAGCTCTGTCTCTCAGAGCTTGCCTCAGCCGGTGATGTGGCTGGAGAAATGTGGGAGAGATGCAAGCTCGAGGATGGGATTTCAGTGAATTCCAAGGTAATGTGGTGGGTTTGGCCTTGGCCTTGATGGATCACCAGGTGCCCACCAAGCTGCTCCATCACTGCCCCTTCTCAATAGGACAGGCAGAGAAAATACAACAAAAAGCTTATGGGTCATAAGGAGAGCGAGATCACTCAGAAATTACTGTCGCAGACAAAATAGATTTGACTTAGGGAAATTAATTTTTTTGGCAATGAAACAGAGTAGATTAATTGGAAATAAGGACAAACATAGCCTCAACTTCATTCTCAACTCTTCCACCCCCAAGTGGCACAGGGAAATGGGAATGGGGGTTGTGTGCCCAGTTTGTGATGCTTCACCTCTGCTGCACAGGCCTCCTCACACTCTTCACCTGCTTCAGCATGGGCTCCCTCCCATGAAATGCTGTCCTTCAGGAACTGAAGCTGCAGCTCTTCACAAAGTTCTCCAGCATGGTTGCTTTTCATGGGTCCTGTCCTATTTCAACATGGGCCCTCCACGGGGACAAAAATCCTGCCAGAAAACCTGCTCCTGTGTGGGGTCCTCTCCACAGATTGCAGCTCCTGACAGGAATCTGCTGAAGTTTGAGCCCTCCACAGGCTGCAGCTTCCTTCAGGGCACATCCCCCTGCTCTGGTGTGGGGTGCTCCAGGGGTTACAGGCGGATCTCTGCTCTCCCATGGATCCTCATGTGCTGCAGGGACACATCTGCCTCTCCACGGGTGCACCAGGGGCTGCAGGGGAGTCTCTGTTTCAGCACCTGGAGCAACTCCTGCCCCTCTTTCCTCACTGATCCGGGTGTCTGCAGGGCTGTGGCTCTTACATTTTCTCATTCTTCTCTCCCAGCTGCCGTTCCACAGCTCTTTTCCCCCTTCTTATACCATGGAAGTGTTACAATGGTGGCTGCTGGGCTCAGGTTTGGCCAGCTGTGGGTCTGTCCTGGAGCTGATTCTGTCCAACATTTGGGCATCCTCTGGTGTCAGCTCACAGGTGCCACTCCTGCAGCCTCCTGTGGTACTACAGGAGTAGTTATGTGCCACATAAACCCCCTGTGGGGAAATATTTTCAGAGTCTGCACTGATATTGTGTGCTATTTGGATGCTGAATTTCCCCGGACACTTTGAAAGTCCTGATATAAAAAACCTGTTTTAAAATTGCTTTGAAGCATCTAACTTTTTGGTGTACAAAGAGTACTGGTTTCTCTAGCTGAGCTGATAAAAGTTACTGATTTCAAGGTGTCCAGCATTTCTGTGGAGCTGATTTTGTTGTAAAGCAGTTCCTGAATCCTCATCATTTACAGTCTGGCAAACCAAATCTGATGTTTCGAAGCCCACAAGGAAGCCTAAACTGAGTTTCTGCTTGTTGGAGAACAAAAAACTTATCCTTTCCATAAAAACAATTTTTATGACAATTTTCAAATCACACTACAAAAATTAATAACATCTTGACAACTGCTTGTGAGAGTGACTTTAGCATAAGCAACTTCTTCCACCTCATTATTTATTATTAGTGCCCTACCAACTATTATTTCTGAACTATACAAATAGATAATAAATACAAGCTGCATAGATATACTTGATAGTTTTGTTAATACTTGAGAGAAGTTTAATATATAGCCTGAAATTTGCAGCATTTGAAGATATTTAGACCTATTTTTCCAAAAAGGAAATGATACATTGCTCAGTGTGAGTATTCAGTACTATTTCTTAATATGAATAAGATCATGCAGAATTTGCCAGGTATAAATGAAGTTCAATTTACCATATTTTTATTCAGCTCCTGGTTTTTATTCTCTTCAAAAGCCTCAGAGCATGACTCTGCAGTGATGGAAATTTAAGCAGAACCTTTTTTTTGTTTGGTTTGGTTTTGGTGGGGTTTTTTTTTCACACACATTTACCACAACTGCAGGAGCTGAGGCAACACGTTATCACTCTGATGTGTTCTAACTTGTCCCTGCTAGCACTAAAATAGCTGTTGATAGATATGATAGAAATTCGTGCTGGGTCCTCAAGAAAAGGGTGACTTCTGGATACAGGCTCTGAACATCTGCAATTCTGTCTCACACGCCTGCAGAAATACATGTTCCCGTCTGATAAAAGACTTGGCACAGAAAAGCAGGTAGATTTCTCTCCCATCTCACATATAATGAAACACTAATATAAAGTCTCAATGAAGCTTCTCAGCTGAGGAAAATACAGAAAATTTTCATTATGTTAAGTCAAAGCCTCCCATTCATTTTGCCTACAGTAGAACGACACGCAACAGTAACTTATTGTAGGCAACATTTCATAAGTTAATATCTAGATCATTATTCTTGTGTATGTTTCCTGGAAAGGATGTTAGATGTGTGGGGTTTTTCTATGAAATACATATTCAATTAGCTTATGAACTTTCTATTGTGGTTGCTTGTATTCTGCCTATTGGACTATTCTGACACAGAAGTCAAACTCCCCAGCTCACTAGAATTATTCTCACTCCATCACTGTGGAAATTTGAATTAGTCTGTCTCTTAGGCTACTTCTCTGCTATTTTTTAGGTATGAGATCATCCAAAGCTCTACCCATTCATAGCAAACCCTTCTATTCTATTGTGGCCCCTCACTCTACTGTCCAACGTTGTCCATCTGGCTGTTGGTACCCTGAGCACCACAAACCATTCTCCTCCCAGCCTGTTCCCCCGCAGTGTTGAAACTGTGTTTGCTGCTAAAGCAACCACAAAGGCCTTGCACAAGGAAGCCTGGCAGCATCAGCGCCCACCTACTCAAATTTTCTGTTTTCTGGCCGCTGATATGTCTCTTCTATTTCACATCTGTAGGTAGGGGAAGTGGGAAGTGAACAGGTAATCTGTCCTCAGACCGATTATTGAAATGAAGGCTCTTTTCTTTTACGATAGAAAATCCTAAAACTTGTTTGCAAGCACTTCTGGAGCCTACAACAATGTTTACAATAAAAAACCAATTAATTGTTCATTGAAGAGGTCAGAAGAGGGTCAAAAGGGATTCCCTGCTGCAAAAGAAAATATTTATGCCCCTATTTGGAAAGTGGTTTTAAGATTTTTAGGAGATGATGAACGTATTTTTCTGTCTAAGTTTTCAATATTTTTCATGGACAGGAGTTTTAGTTTTCTATTGGATCATCTCAGATAGAAAACAACCCAACTGTTATTAATTAGCAACGTGTGTTTGCCCAAGCACATTGAATATGTGAATCCTATGTTGCTTCTTATGACTGTAATACTATAACTGGCATGTTTGCAGTGAAAAATATTTTCACAGAAAATGCCAATTATTTCTCTGAGGAAAAAAAAAAAAGTATTTTCTCTATGTCTTTATTTTCTACAGTTTTGGGTTTTTTTCTGCCAGGACACTCTCTGTGTACCTTTCACTCTTGCCATGTGTAAGTTTTAGTGATGTTGAAAACTGTTTTTGCTGTTTCACAGACATGTGGATTCTTTGCTTCTGGAAGGTCTTTGAGAAATTCTTTCTGAGGCTTTACAAGAAATCTCTGGAAAGAACAGAAGATGAAGAAAGCTGTTCTAAGGTCCATGTTAGCACCTAAGTATGAGAATCTTTAACAAGTTGACTGCACCTTTCTTTTATTTTTTAAAAGGTGCATGATCCTATCTGGACCCTGGTAATAAACATACAATATCTGTATTGTATTTCAACACTCTTTCCTGTAGATGATAGATTGTAAATAACTCACGATTTATGATTGCCATCCATTCTTTTATCTCTCTTAAGGGAATTATTGCCAGAAAATTTGTAGGCTTTTCCTTTCTATTTTTTCCTCTTGAGTTCCACAGAACAGCTGATGCAGCCCAGCACATGAGAAAAGAAGCTGAAGATTAAAAGTGTGAGGTGAAGTTAAACCTGAATAATAGAGGTGAAGCATAGCTTTCAAAGCTTGACAAAAACACCATGTATATCTCTAATTATTTTGCTTTGCTACCTTGCTAGAGAGCTGAGAAAACCATGGTGTTTCTGCACAAAATTTGGGGGTTTTTTGGAACCAGAACGTGACTTTCTCATCTCTGAAGATTTAGAAGTGTTGATCAGTACTACAGCACTACAGAAATTTCAACAGCAGCTTATGGTGTGAGGTTACATGGAAGAAGGGGATCACATCACCCATCTGCACAATCCCTCTGATGTAAATGTCATGAAAATTGGATGATTTAGCACCAGTGGTGTGGTGCACCGTTGTGTTTTTAGCTGAATAACCAGAAATGCATGAAGTCACTGAAAATGATGCTGAGCAGCACCAGCCATTAGGCCGCTGTAGGCATGGCAAGAACATCTCAGTTCTTTTTTCTGTCCTTCCAGTACAGGCAGTTCACTTAGACACTTTTCAATTTGAACAGGAAAAAGTGTTCTCTGAAAAAACAGTAATATGTTCCACGAAACATGATTCACTTGACCATTTTCTTAGGTGTTTTCACTCACCTTTGCATGATTAAAACAAGGAGAGAGCAGAGGTGATGCACTGACTTGGAACGATCCTTATCTCCTCTGAAGCAATACAATTTCTGCTGGGTGATCAGGGCTTTCTGGGAAAACTACCTCAACCACACATATAAACAATATACCTGGAGCTTCAGAAACAAGTTAAAGCAGAAGCTGAAAATAAGTTCTCTTCAATATTGAGAATCTGAACAGTAAGAGAAGATTTTGTGCCTGATGTACTGGAAGCACTCCCCACTATGCAAACACTGTGCAGGACAATCACATTACTTACTGTTCTCAAGTATTTTTTGTTTTCCTTTTTGTTCTCCAGAGAGACTGTAAGGTCTGTAGAACAGGGAACTGCCTTTCCATTTGAATTTTCATAATCCCTACTGTGTCACAACTTCATATGCCACTACTCAATTGTATCTGAAATGGTATATGCAAAATAAATGTGAGACTTTCCTTGCTTATGTACAAGAAAATTGCTATAATTATACTTAACCCTGAGAGCTCTTGAGAAGCTCAGCTAATTGCTGTGATGGGAACTCCTTTGGAAATCTTTTGGGCAGAAGCTGGGGAAAAGGAGAGGTGGGAAATACCTTGAGATAATCCTTCTCTCCATGCATTTGGGTTCACAATAACAGCTCAAGACACGATAGAGAGGAGTTCAAGTCAACACTATCTGACAATTTACATTTCAGAAAGGAAGCTAGGGTAGAACTTTAACAAACTAAATGGTTATTACCAAACTTTCATTTTTCCAGGAATAGCACTTTGATAGAATTGAAGATAAAGTATATTCCTTTCATAAAAGTAAACCAAAATAAACTGGTTTATCCAAAGATTAACTTAGTCCTCTTATTTATCCATAATCTAATGATCCTTATAAGGCACAAAAATATTCATATTTAGCTAGTGATATCACTAGTAGGATTCACTTCAAAGAATTAGCTGATTTTGTTTTTCTTCAGTGGATCACTCTCCAGAGAGTGAAATTTGTTCTGCATGCTACTCCATCAAATAATGGCCATACACAGTAGAGTCACCCTCCTTCAGAAATTGCTTTTATACAGTGACAAATCCCAGAGCATGGAAAACAAAAAATGAAAAAAATCATTAACTTGGGCCAACATCTCTAAAAAATAGAGATAATCACAGCTAACACTGATCACATCAGTGAATTCCTTGGCTCTGTGGGCTGAAGTTCTAATGAGAAGTGATGGCTCCCATATAATTTGCTTTGCAGCCTGCAGCACCGGAATCCCAAAGAGTAAATAAGGGCAGCACTCAGAGAACACTCTGTAGGTGTGAGAAGGACAGTGGCTGTCTGATAGTCATGACTGGGATCCTAAATCATGGGAAAATTGTAGGTGGGCTGCGTGAGATAAATGGACGAGGAAAACAGAGTGCTTGAACCATGGGATATGATTCTTTCTGTCCATGCACTTAAACTCTGAGTTACTACGAGAAAGAAGAACCTCTGACCACACAGAAGTTTGCTGTAGCTATTCCACTGCAAATAGCACTTCTGATACTTATCAGGTGCTCAGTAGTTCTTTATTACTACCATTGCCACTGTGAGTAAAGAATTCCTTCTCTAATATGTAGCAGAAAAAGCATTCAGAGGGATGGAAATAAAGCTACATATAAAAATAAAACAGCGGGAAAATTAAAATATTTCAAATTTTATTCTATAATTTTCTCCTAAGTTCTCTGAAAAACATCTAGTGACAGATATTTCATAAGCCTCCAGGTGCATGAGTGCATAAATTTTACCATTGTAACAGTGTACTGCTTATCTAGTTACACGGCTAATTCTTCATGTACTGCAATAAAAAGTCTGTTTTCTCTGGTACCAGTGTCCCAAGGGGAAATCCAATTGCAAATGTAACTGTGCTTCCTCAGTATCCTTACCAGAAATACTTTGGACTCTCTGATCTCGCATACACCTTTGTGTGTCAGGCTCTGCACATGTCAGAGCAGCCTTCTTATCGCATATCAAAGAATTTCTAGGATTTAGGATCTCCTGAGAGAAGGGACTTTTTACTACATATTGTTTTTAAATGCTTCCAGATAAGCCACTGTTTCAAAAAATCAGAAACAACCCAATAATTTTTCATTTGCCATGTGAATCCACTAAGATGTGCACAGAAAAAAGTGACAAAAATCACTAAATAAAGTATTTTTTTTTATAATTAACTCTTCCCTTTTTAGAAAGCAAGTGGTTAAAGAGAACATTTTTGGTAAGATAGTTCATCTCAGTTAGATTGAAAATAGATTGAAAAGCTTTAGAAAATATTTTTTGCAGAATCCACTTATGTGTACACATGTTCTTATTTATTTAATCATTCTAAAATTGCATCAGATCTTTTTCCACAAGGGTGGAAATACAGTCTCTCTGACAAATAATGCTCATTGATTCTATGATTCCATCCAAAACTACACAGCAACTGACAGGGTTCTAATGACTTTCTACATTTCTTTAACCTCTCTTGAGGGTGAGAAAAGATGAATATTATTGACACTGAGTTTTTCTGTTGGAAACTAATACAATACATCTGGATTGGCAAATGCTAAATAATCAGTCTCAAGAATCTGACATAGTGAAAAGTCTGGTCAGACTGCTCAGTTAATGGATCAAGGTATCATATGTGCCCTCTATCTGAAGCATTTACACATGACATGAGATCCCCTAACATGAAACAAAATCCCTGACCCTCATTTCTGACAGTAACAGTAGCTGCAAGTACTTAATATGTTGTGGAGCTGTAGTTGTGAAATCTCTCTTTCCTTATAAATATTCAGAGAGTGCTGTAAAGAGTTTAACTTCATGTCCCTCAAGTCTCAAGTCGTGGTTTGAGATGTGTTCTCAAAATTTCAAGGAGTCTTCACATTATGAAGCATTTCGAAAGTTCTCAGGATCTCGAATATTAAACTTGGAAAATGTTCTTTGAGAAAATCCTGCCACAGATTAAACCAGAGATCCCATCCTCCCTTGATATAGATCAGATTAGTTGATTTTCTCCACTTGAGGATTTGACCAAGGAACTGTATATTATTTGCATTCGATTTGTAGGAACACACTGAAGCTCATATATTTTGGATGATTAAAGTTTCATATTAATTCTGCAAGCATATCCAATAATCTTTGCTGGCTTTAATTTTCTGAGCTGAACTGAAATATCCCCATCCACAGAGTTTGTCAGATGAACAAAGATTGTTTTACCTGGGTGTAGAAAATTGTAGGGTGCCACTGGGCCTGTTCTCCCCAGTCCTTCCCCTCACTGCACAGCGTTCAAAGTGATAAATAGGAATGACCCTGGAAAAATAATGGAATTATGTTAGAATAAATGGGAGTATAAATAAGACTGCTCAAATTATGTCTACTGTGTCATGCCTGCATAGGTACATGCAGAAATCTATGATTTTTCTATAGTAAACCTTTACTAGATTGTCTTAGGTTCAGGATGCTCAGATCAATATACACTAAAAGGGTTTTACTGAGTGCAGAGAATGGTTTGGATTGGTTTGGATTTAAGGGACTTTAAATATCATTTAATTCCAACCCCCTGCCATGGACAGAGTTTGTGGACTTACACTCTTGCTTATGTTTGAATTGCACATATATACAAACACATATATATTTATATATATTTATGATTCTTTCACAAATTGTCTAGATAGGACTGACACCCCCAGACACTCAGTAAAATGTACTATAGTCCCCAGTCCAGTATTATGGCATAAATCCTGGAATATACAATACATTTCAGAGCTGTACAGATAGAACATTTACTGCAAAAGTGTTTTGCTTGGCAAGAAAGTAACACATATGCATATTTCTTATGCCACCGGCAACCGCAAATTAAACATCTAATTTTTTTTATATACCCATTTCAATTTGATGCAAATGAACTTCAGTGGGGACTCAAAAAGGACACGAGCATCAGCTGCATTGGGAATTGCTCTTCAAACATGGCTTGCCCACCAAAGCTGGGTGCAGCTTAATGTGCATCTGCATAGGTATCCTCCTGTCTGAAAATATATGCATTTACATGGGGATTTCGACTTTTCTTCAGATCTCTTTTCAAACAACCAATATGAAAGAAAAAGGACTTGAAAAAGCTGGCTTTTCAAGTGGAATAAAACTTGGCTTGTCACACCGCTTCTAATATGTTTTTCCTCCGTCTGACCTTTGCTCTAAATCTCTACGATGGAAGTTTTGGGGTTGTAGGACCGGGAGGTAAATGTTTGTCAGCTTCACAAGCTTTTTTGGAGAGTACCCAGCTTCAGATCCAGCTTTATAAGGGGGAAAGGAGGGGAAAAAAAAAAAAAGTAAAGAAAGAAATATTTTTCATGCCGCTTCAATTAGGCCCCCGGGTGAAGATCATACAGCTTTGAAACTGTTCCGTTTTGACAAAGTTCCAAAGTGCTATGCACATTAGGGAAAACTAGAGTTTGCTGTAATGTAAACTGTTTAACATGCCCACAGAGGTCAAATCTAAATTTTCCCAAGCGTTTGGGTTTGTTTAAACATTAGAACATGGTTTGGTGTCAGTGAATAGGAAAACTTTAATGTTGTGGGTGGGAATCTACCCATCTTTCTTTGTTAAAGTTCCAAAGGCTACTGCAATAAAAATATTCATTTACCAAGGGGGCTATTGTGATAAGCATCCAAAGACATTATGCATTGGTGTGAAAGAAGCAAGCAGGAATAGACATCAGCATTGTGGGTGAAAAGAAACAAGTCTTCCTTTCTATTTTCATTTTTTTTTTTTCCTTTGTAGGAGTTCCAAAGTCCAGTTTTAAATGAGTTTTTTTCAGGGTGGTCTGGTTATCTGCACTCCCATATTTTTCTCTGTGAATGTAAGAAAGCTTGAATAGCTGTGAGAGTTGCTAAGTTGAACAATAACTGCATATTTTATTTCTGTTTTTCAATCATGTCCTTAAAATTGGTGTGGACTGTATTTACCTGTAGAGCCTCAATCACACATGGGAGACTGCTTGATGTAAATAAATACAGGTTTTTACAGGGCAGCATCACAAATGATGTAAATCAGGAGTGGTTCTGAAGATATTTTATTTTTAGGTAATACAGAACCTCAGACATTTAGCACTAACCTGATATTGTTAATCAATCATTATGTTTTGCAGTGCCACAGAAATATCACCAGTAATACACCCTACTGATTAGGTTGAAAGGTCCCGGCCTCTGGATTATACATTAAATACTTGTAGAAGAATTTTGCATACTTTAGAAGATAAACCTTGTGTTTATTCCTTTTTTACTCTTTTCTGGTTTTTAACTACAAGTTAAAATCAGTTGTGCTTTTAGTTTATTAAACCAAGCTGTAGAAAGCAAATTAAATCTTTTTGACCATAAATTTATCAGAATTCAGATGTCTACTACTTGCTGATTAGAGCACAGGAAAATGAGAAAATCACCATATTGTGTGGAATGCAAATCTGTGTGTTGAAATACATAAAAAAGAAGGCTCAGTTTTATAAGAATTCTGAATCCTTACCCCAGTGCATGTAAATGAAGAGCTCATTTGCTCCATGTTTTCAGGTGATCACCACTGCTGTTAAAAAAACCACCCAGAAAAGCAGCCAAGAGCCTGCCTGAAAATTCCCTAAAAAAGCCACCCTAGCAGTGGGGGGAAGTCCCAGTCTAAGCTTGTTTTTGGTATCTGCAGCAGCATTCTGGGATGACACTCTGGAAGGCAGAGTAGGTTTCATGTGGTCCCACAGGTCTGTCCATAAATTATGGCTCATTGTTGACAGGTTTGGGATATGTAAAAAGTTGGAATGTTACAAATTAGCAGGCTTTTTGGTTTTTTTTATTACATTACCCATCTATCAGACTGTTGGCACCAGCGTAGTGAACTTTGCAGTCTGTTCCCCACAGAGGTCTGGCCATGTGAGATACCTGGAGGTGCATTCCTGTACTCAGACCAATTCAGCTGCCTACACTCTTACACCTCTCCCTGCAGCCAGGGCTGGCAGATCCCAGTCCAGCACATGACAGGGAAATCATAACCTGAATAAAATGTGAATACAGAAAAACCTGCAATATCCTTTATTTTATTACATTTCTTAGTGGAAGAAGAGGGCCAGATGCAGAACCTAATTTCCATTACTAGTTTGGACATGAACAGCATGTTTCCTACATTGGTCTGAATTGTCTCCAAATTATTAGCACCTGAAATTCATCACCATCCAAGAAGCAGCACAGAGGTGTCTAGGAGAAAAGCTTCTTTATTCTTGGGTCTTTTGAATATAGTGTTCTACACTGAACATTGACTATTTGGCTTCCCAGGTAACTGCTGGTTTTCCAAATTTGTATGCATAGATGAAGTCTTGTCTCCAAACCATCTTTTATAGTACTGTCCCTGAAATTTTCTTGAAATGCAATTTGGAAGCTAAAGGTTCCTTATAAAATACTGTAGTTGTACATATGAGTACACATATTTTAATTGATGGAGAGAGAAAATAAATACTCTGCTTATGATTGCAGAATCAGGTTGTTTGCAGTCCAAAGTAAAAGAGCTGGGGCAGCTTTTGGTACATGTAAACAGAGCTTGGATGGACCTTGCGTGGCTTTAATTATAAATCAGTTTTTCCCACAAATGTAGTGGTTACAAAGGAGTGTGTGGGCCTTTCCAGAAGGAACATGTTGATGCTCTTTTGGTCTCCTGCAAGGACATGATCCAGATAAGAAATCGGGCATCTGTTTCTTCAGTGCAAAAGGAAATAATTTAAGCCTTTATTAGGAAAAAGAAATATAAAGATGATCATCTCTGGAGAGCTCCACAGACATCCTTTGTTCTGCATCCTTGTATCTGCTCTGTGATTCATAGATAGCATAGATTCAGATCTTGGTCCCCATGGAAAAAGAGCTCTTAGATAGTATCCCCTGACACTATCAAAATGCAAAAGCCAGCTGATGATGAGAAGGGTATCCAGACTGGAACTCTGAGGTTTAGCCCTGAATAAAGAGCACAGCTTTGCCCAAGTTCCAAAATGTCGTCTGTGCCTCTGCTCACTTGCACATGAAACAGGCATGGTATAACACTGTCTTCCATAAGTGACAAATGGCATGCATGCTAATTGATTTTTTTCAAGAAAAGAAAAATAAATGATATTTTAGCATTTTTGCACATATAAAAAATGGATCATCAGTGAAATGTTGACAAATGCAAACCCCAGCTGGCAGCTTCTGTCCCGTGCTTTGAGATCTTTAGACACAAAAGATATGTCAGGCTCCAAGGCAATGACCATGTCTTCAGAAATGTGTATTCAAGAGGTGGGGGAGAGTTCAAAAGACAGCACATGTTCAAAATTAAGAACTCCTGCAGACTAAGGTTTGCTATCAGTAGGATGATGTAATGAATTGATGAGCTGCAGACACGGGCAGATTTGTTTCGTTATGCAAACATCAGCTTCCAAAACCTGGGATTAAAGAAGCTGCGTCTCAGTTCTTGAAAAAAGGGTCTTATTTCCTCTATGGGGTAAATACTAGACAGCCAACTTGTCACAATACAGTTCTTGCAGACAGGGAAGATTGCAGCTTTCTGTCCCTTCAGGTTGCCATCCATTTTGCTCAGACAAGCAATTGCCTCTGACCCAGTAAGTGGGAATATACTCTAGTGACTCACACAAGCAACTGCAGAGTGACTCAAAAACACTTTGTAGAGCCCTGTTCAAGACTGACTTAATGCCTACCTTTAGGCACATGTCCCTGAGTCCCAAACTCGTGTGTGATTGCATAAACATATCAACTTTTGTTCAAAAAATAAATAAATATATTTCTCGTTCAGCAGGTTGGGAAAAGACAGAAAGCTTGACCACACGAGTTACATAGAGCCAGCACATGGAAACTACCTGGATTTACAGGGAGGTTGGAGGCTTGGAGAAGAAAGAGTTGCCTCAAGCATGATGAGTACAGCATAGTTTGAGGCAGATGGCTTAGAACATGTAGCACCATGGAATTCCAGTGGATATGGTACTTCTGCTCTTAAAGGTTTCAATTTGCTACAGAATGAAATGTTTATGTGTAAAAAAGGTGTTTGGAGAATCAGAAAACTCAGAATGAAGAAAAATGAGGCACCTTCATAGGTTAAAAGGGATGATGTCTTTTGAGAAACAACTGCACTATAAGCAGTTCTGTAAATATATTTTCATTAAAACCATATTTAATAAGCCAAAATGATTGAGAAAGTGAATTCTTTAACATATGAGACCTTGAAGAGAGCCCAGCTCCATGGCAGGGATTGGAAGCTCTCCCACATGATGCTGCAACACTGAGTTAAAGAGAAATGGTGATTTTCACCAGCCTCCACAGTCTGGGACTTTCCATGTCTTAGAAGAATGTTAGTCAACGTCCTAACTCTACCAGGAGGAAATACTAGAAAGTCTGGATGAAGAAAAGTATGTCTTATCTGGGAAGCTCCAATTGACCTCAGGAATATCTGGAAAGATTAAATCTTGCTCTCACTAAGTCTGATGGTGAAACGCTGACCTTGATGACCGAGAAAAGCCTAATGTCTACTATCTAGTCACCTCACACCTTTATAATGTTACCTTCACATTTTAAGGTCTCTGGTCCATTCTCATTCTGTCCAATATATTGAAACAGTAGTGAAGAAAGAGCATTTGTTTCCCAATTTCTTTTTCAAGCTCACACATAATCAAGAACCTCCAGGGTGTGACTGACCCCACTGAGATTTAACTCCATTGGCTCTTCAGGAGGCTCCATTCTACAGCAGATCCATTCAGATAGATGGGCTGAATTAATGAACAAGTTTAATCTTGTTTATCAGAAGCCACCATGTCTCCAGCTCTCCTTTCTGCTTTAAATATGTATCATCTATAAAAAACCTCTTTATTAATACCTAGGTTTTTATTTTCAACCTCCAGATGTGACACAGACAGAAGTTGTAATGACACTCCTCGTTTTGTGCTGTTGACATTGCAAAGCAGATGCTTCTCTCTTGGTCAGATTAGCACAATTTATATATAAATAAGGAACTGAAGAAGATTTTTGTGTTACAACTAGAAGTGAACCCTGCTATTCTTATCACCCTCATCTTCCTCCCAGCTACCCTCTTGTGATACCACGGCCTCCTACATCGATGAATACTGCAAGAGCAGAGAGGTGGGTATTAAGGGTGTATGCTTGGCTTTTCTGAGGTCAAGGGCTGTTTTCACAACAACTTCAGTAGATCCAGAGTCATTTCGTGGAATAATCTGGCATCAGTCCTGCAAGCTAATATATCATGCCTCCCACTCAAATCCAATTAAGGTTGGTTCTGTGTGTTACTACAATCCCTTCCTCTGAACATCACCAAGGCCCTATAAGCACAGATAGTTGTTACTCTGGTTGGCAAGGACACGGGGAGGACTTTGCAGAGATCAAAGGGGAAATGAAACAAATACTGCTAGAAATTCATGGCTCTGTTTGGATAAAGGCAAAGGATTATTGAACCACCATCTTATCTTTTATTCATGGCAGCATGAATGAAGCCAACAGAAATATTTTAATATTATCATCATCATCAACATCATCATAATTATCATTATCATTATTATTACATGTGCAAAGTACATATAATAATACATTTATTATATGTACAAAAGTACTAACTCCAGTATAAAAAAGACTGATAGGAAAATTGGACCTACTTTTTGGGTTTTTTTGCATTTTTTGACCCACAAATCAAAACCCTCAAGATTTCATCTTGCTTCCATCATTAAAAATGAAGTAAAATCTTTGGGTTTCTGGTTTGTTTGGTTTTTTGATATTTTTTTCATCTCAGTTAAAGCTCTGCTTAATTAAGGGCCACAGACTTTAGCCCACCACTTACACTGTGTAAAGCCAGTGCACGTTTACTGTGTGATGTTGGTCACATTCATTAGAGAACAAAGGAGCCTCATTCTGTAGAGATATGGTGATATTACCATGAGTGAAAACCTGCATGGAAATTACCAAATTTGGATATTAACAAAATAACAGCTCTCAAAAGAAGGGAAATTAATTTCTGCTATTTTTCAAAAGATGCGGAAAAATCATCCTAAAATGGGAGCAAAGTTGATCTCACAAGGCATGTTTTTCACTGTCTGTAGTGTCAGTTCCCTCTGATCTTTTTTTTTTTCTCCAGTTACCAGATTCAATAGCAACAGGGCCAGCAGATGCCACCCTGCCAACAGCAACTCTGAGAAGAATAATGTACACCACTAAATCTACACACAGCAAAATAGAGAACCATACATACAATCATGTCCCAAGAAACATAAGAAAGGCAGAATTTTAAAATTCCAATTCACCATGTTGTGAAGAATATAAAACAATAGTTTTATTTTCCTTTTCAAAGCAGTTTTCTGATTGGGAAGGAACAATTCGTAGTGTTTGCCACAAAAGTATTATCAGAGATTGTGTCTCCATGTGAAAAGGAAACACAGGAAAATAATTTGTTTCAATTACACAAATCTGCACCTCTAAATTTCAAAATTATTCATTGTATTAATTTTCAAAAACATGTCCAATTATGTAATATGGATATCAGCTTTTTATATTCTTAATAAAAACTCATAAACCATGGTTGTGCATTATCATTGAGACACTGAAGAGAGAGAGATAAACAGAGAGATTGGTCTAGGAATCATACTTGAACTAATAACAGAACCTCCCTATCTGAAATCTTTATCCTGACTTTTTTTCCCCTCCAGTGGAGGCTACAGGATTATCATCACTTCTGTTAATGAAAAAAAAAAAATAAATAATTTTTGTTTATGCTCTTTTCTGCTGTTTTACCTAGGAGAACTTGGGAGTGTTGAAAGCTGCTTCAGGAAACTCATGCCATCTGACCTTATTCCGTGTGCTCCCTCACATGAGCTGGAACAAAGGAATGGGCTGGGTGGAATTAAAGAGTGGAGTGTGTGTGTGTGTGTGCATGTGTGTGGTGCATGTGTGCCTGTGTGCCTGTGTGTATAAAGAAGTGGTGATCAGACGTTACTGATAAGAGAAGCCAGTGGTGCTTCTGGGTGATGTGTGTATTCAACTCCAGGCTGACTCCTCTTATGCTAATACAGCCAATTTCCTCTTTTATTTCATTTCTGGAGCCTGAATCTGTGATCTCTGATAAGGTTCCCAAGGATACCGCCTTCACTCACAAATGGGCAGGCAAAGGGGGGGTAGGTGACGGAGACGTGTAACTCGCAGAGAGCACCAGTGGATGAATAATTTAAAACTCCGCCCGGAGATTTGAGGCAAAACCGAGAGATAAGAGACACCACAGGGTCTTCTCTGTTTATTCAGAGCTTCATCTTCCAATGACAGGTGACCTCCGAGGTCAAGGGCATTATGGGAAATGGAGCCAACAGTGGGAAAAGGTACCACATCCCACAAGGAAGTCATGATTCACTTGGTGTCAAATGAAAAATTGATCCTTTTTTCCCCCCTCTTTGTGATTTTTCTCTCTCCTGGTTTTCACAGGGAAACTTTGGGCCCAAGGTTGGCACAAGTCAGAGCAGCAAGAGAAGATCCAGAGCAAAATGGCTGGTAGCAAAGGGATTGCACCAGTGTGAAACCGGTGCAAGATAAGGATCAGGACCTTTGTCTGAGCAGCGTGCTGTCTTTGTCTGTACACAGGGAGTCTGCTTTGCTAGCAGTTCTATCAAATCAAATATGTATAAAGGCAATACCTCAGAAACATCACAGTCCTGATCCACTCCATGTAAATTGTTGTTTTTCACCGGAGCGACCCGAATTTGTATCCACTCAGAAAGTGCCTTCATGGTTTTAAACAAAACACTCCCTCCCAACAGTTTTAAACTTTAATTTCATTTATTTTGTGTTGGTCTGAAAGTATTTACTGCCATGGTTTTAACTGGTGTTTGGTAAAGATGGTGAAACAGCTGAAAAATTCTCAAGAAACACCTGGTCTTTCTTGGGTCTTGTGCAAAAGACAAGGCAGATTCACAAGCTCTGGCTCTTGTCGCTGCCTCTTTCACTTGAGAAATCCTGAACTCAGTGCCTCCTTTACAATTGGAAAAATCTGAAACTATTCACTCTGGTCATATTTATATTGTTAGCTTTAGGATCTTACAAATTCTGACAGTAAGAAGTATCCCTAGAAGGGCTCTGCTCTACATTATCAAAACCTTCTGCTCGGTCATTCCTATTTGTTTCAATGCAATGCAGCCATGACCTCTACAGCGAAAAAAAAAAAGAAAAAAAAGGCAAAGTCAAATGTTTCTCAGTGCTGGTTTACATTTCCCTGCCTCTTAAACTGCTGTTTCTGCTTTCCTCTGTTTGAATGTTACCCGTGTTTTCATTCCTGAGCAAGCACATACCTTTTATCTTTTTAGATAAACATGAAAACACACTAAGGTCACTGCCCGGTGAGAAGTTAAAGTTTTGCGTGACTGCCACCCGCGTGTACCATGTGTGAGCTTCCCTCCCGACTCCCCCACTCCCACTGCGAGCCAGTCCCACCTCAGAAATGTTTCTTGTAGGCTTTTGGAACTGTTTGGACAAGTCCTGGGGCTGACTCACATCACACCTCACTTGCGAGTTAACCTAAGCCAAGCAGAGCAATGTGCTGGGCGGCACAACCTGCCTGGACTTCTGGGGCGGCTCACGCCCAGCCATCTTGCCCGTTCCTTTTCATGTCCTTGTTTTCAGACTCATGCCTTGATGAAACAGAAGTGCTCATGAGCCCGAAGCTGAACATCTCACCCACAAAACCCACACCGCTGGGAGGGCTTGAAAGAGGTGGGTGAGCCACACAAATCTGCTGCTATTTATGTTCACGGCAGATGTTTGCCACAGGGGTCCTCTGGGGCTCCTCCAGCTCAGCCAAAGGCAGCTTTTGCCTCCTGTGGACCAGTCAGACAGGGTGCAGTCGTCCCAGTCTGAAATGGTGCTGAACTGGGGCGAGTGAGATGGGAATCAGCCCTCCTGGTCCCACAAGGGTGTTCCTCCCTAACTATGAGTAATGGTGGTGGGTAAACAAAATATTCCCCTTCATGTTGTAAGTGAGAATAAGGGAGGCGAGAGATGCAGATACCGACTTCATTTTAAATTATTACACCCATTCAGGGACTGGGTTTTGTTCTGGATGGCAGGATAGCACCACTGAGACTAAGAAGTCAAATATTATAATGGCCATCTAAGTGTACAACTTCATGCCTCAAACCCAAATTATGCCTTTGTACACGTGCATACTTACACATTGTCAGAGTCCAGAGTATTCCATGACATTATATCTAATTAAGGCAGAAATGTGTACATATCCACGTCATGTCTAAAGCAAGTGTGTCCTACTTCCAGGTGGGAGTCACAGCCACAAAGCCTGTGCTGGACTTTACTGCTTAAGCCATTTCTCTCAAAGGCAGTGGGGGTTGCACTTTTTCTTTTGAGATGCAGTTATAGTTTATGCTCCAAAATTCACTCCTCTTTTCATAGAAAAAAGCAGTTAAAGAAAATGCACACATACAATGTGGGAGGTGCTGGTTCAATTTTTTCTGCTGTGTCAGAAGGTTCAAATACACACATATAGACCATTTTAGCTTGGTTAAATGTTTGGCAAAAAGATAAAGATTTGCTTCAAAGAGGAGAGGAAATGCATTTTCCCCCCATTAGTTAGTTACCAAAAAAAATGGATGTCTAGCTGCTGGAGTAGGACTCAGAACTTAAGCCACCTCCTTTAAAAAAGTGTCCTGATGACTCTGCAGCTCTTCAAATATTTCTTAGGTGGGGGAACCACCTCAAAAGGAGCCTGAATTGATGGAACATGTTATCTGGAAGTTAAATAATTTTTGAGAGGAATTGAACAATCTATTATACTAAATCAAGGATTTCTTGATACAAGCTTTATTTCTGAAATGTTTTTTTGAGAGCAAAAGAATGATGCCACCCTATTTTTTAGGCAATTTGATGGTCAGTGCCACATTTTGTAGATTTGTTCTAATGATGGTAAAAGAACATTTAAAATATTGCATTCCCTGGAGAATGGCAGATCCTAACAGGACTGAGGCATGAAGCAGAGGTGTTTAGTACTAACATGAATAAAGAACTTTGGAGGACAGTTTTCAACTCAACAAACTCAGCTCTGGGTTTGATGAAAAAAAGTTGGACTTGATACATCATGATATGAATGTATTTTCAGTCTTCTTATTTTTTTCCATTTTTGATGATAAAATGCTCTCTTAGTGAGGGTGCTTCAGTTTTGAAGCTGTGATTTGCTAGATATTGAATAGTAACAGCTCTTCAAAATGAAATATAGTCTCTATCAGTTTTGGGCAGAGAAATGCAGTGATGTTACAGAATCTTGAATCAAATCTGAAATGCTGCACTCACAGTAACATTCTTTGCAATTTTGGGGAAAGAAAGAAGCATTTATGACAATGCTCTTTCTTAGGTGTTCACAAGTCAGAAAGAAAAAGAAAAAAAAGAAAAGTTAGGGAGAAAAGCCAACAGTTTTTACACTAATCTAAAAGTTTTTACCAATGAACTGACTTCTACCTCCCTTCACTCCACTCCAATCTGATGCTGATTGAATTAGCTCATTAAAATTTAAAAAAGGAAAAAAAAATATAATCATGCTGTTTAGAATCTGTCATTTACAATTTCCTCGTCATCCACACATTCTAAACTTTGGAAAAATGTATTCTGATTCTGTTCTGAGCAATTGCCAATGGGGAAAAAAATGTTCCAGATGTTATTCAGTCCTGTTTGTTTTACCACACTGCAGTGCAGATTGATGTGGGACTTCCATTGCTGAATGAAAGGATGGATCGACCTGATAACGTGAAAAATGGAACTGAAGGAAATACAGAAAGAGTCTGGGTAATTTTTTTTTTTTTTTTTAATCTCTGCCTTTCTTTTAAGTACCACCAAATATCCCCTCTTCCAGATTATTACTAGTACAGGAAATTAAAGTGTGAACAGACTGGATACAAGGCTGGACCTGGTTCAATGAGGTGATTCGTAGTTCTGTAATAAGTGTTGATGGTTAAATCTTGGACCCATTAAAGTCAATGTCAGGCTCTGTGATTTACTCAAGTGCTACAGTTTTCTGTCTCTGGCAATCATATTCTGCATTTCATAAAAATGGGAAGAGGAAGGACTGTAGACACTGAATAATAGAAAGATGACTGTGCCTCGACTTTACTACGCAGCGGGTAGGAGCGGGGCTCCTGAAACCCACAGGCATGCTCCAGTCAGAAGACAGACTCAGCTCTTACTGCTGAACAGACCTTTCAGTCACTCAAAATTGGTTCACTGAGTGGTGGGTACAATTTATAAAATGAAGGGCCCCAAAAGGAGCATAAAAGTGAAATAAAGGTTATACCGCATAATAGTGGTTCCTTTTGAGTCCCTCTCCCACAGAAGGAACGGTAGCAGGAAATCATGTTAAATTCTTCTCTTTCCTTTACATCGGTTTTACACTGACCTAATATCATTCAGTTTGGTACAGCTACTCCTGATTTATGACGAGGTAAATGAAAGCAGAGTCAGACCCCAAAGGAACATAATATAGACCACCTGTTTTGAGAGAACAACTGGGTTAAGAAATTACTTATATACTGTACATATAAGAAGCATGTGAAAAGGGCATGGTGGGAGTAACAAAAGCCTTCAATTATCCAGGCCTAGACTGGATTACATTAAGTGGAGGAAATAAGGTTGGCAGTATGTTTGTGGATCTGGGACAGGATTGCTTCCTAATTCAATATGTGCCACGACGAACCAGGAAGGAAACCATATTAAAGTTGTGATTAAGCACTGAAGGGGCATGATTGAATACCTTCCTTCCCCTTCAGAGGTAGGGGACAGGCAAAGATCATAAGCTCAAAAGCTCAAGAACAAACTAAACTGAGAAGCTGGAGTTAGGAAAAACGACCCAGTTGCTGAATTTGGGGAGATTAATATAGGAAATAATTGCTGCATACTGGTTTGTTAAGCATGTATGTTTGGCTTCTGTTGTCAAGGTGATTACACGCCTTGATAACACTAAAAACAACCCATTGCAAACTCACAGACTGTTTATAATAAAAGTGAAATCCATAAAGAAGGTTGAAAACCAAGATAAAACAAATAAAGTCTCATCTACACTCAATGGCTTTATAGGGAGAGCTGTACTAACAGCACTTTCTTTATGAGGACACTGCTTATACTGGCAAAACTCACTTTTTGCTGGAATGGCTTATATTGGCTCTGCAAGTGCAGTGAGCTAGGAAAGGAAAATCAGGTAAAATGTCTACCCTGCAACAGGGACTCACCTCCCTTAACTTTATCTATCTACTCTTTGGTCCCAGCTAATCATCTTGGACACCCTGTAGACAATAGAAAGAGATACGTATTTCCAGAATAGGATAATTCCCACTTATATTTAATACCAGCTTCACGATGGGTTCAGCTTCCTCCAGGGTTTCTGGTTTTCTTCCCTGACCTCAGGAATACCGATGGCCAACATTAAGCATGCTGTCTCCTGCAGGGTTTTTAAAGGTGACCAAATTACTCATGAAGGAGCAGGTGTGACAACACAGATTGGGTCCTACAAGTAGTAGGATTACATGACTGTGGCTAGTTCCTGGGCTAGCTAACCTGTTTCTCTGGCGGTATTTCGTGGCAACGTGGTTCCGCTGCTTTGGGCTCCTGAGCTGATCCCAGTATTGGGAAATCTCTGCACAGTACTGCCTATCATGGCCAGATTGTTCCATCAGATAAACACCTAAACAACAGCAATGGAAACATCCCCGTGGACAACACGTTGGGAGGGGTTTTTGTGAGGCCCTGACTGAAGTTGCTGATTGTGTCCTGGTACGAATGCAGCCGCCCAGGAGAGCAGGTTCAGAGATCAGCCCATCCTTCAGGATCTGTCCTACCATGTGATGATCAGCCAGCCTTAGGGACACTAAAGATGAGCCAGAAACCCTCAACTCCCCTCCTCCTTTCTTACAGACAGTTACTGCATGGATTGGTGAAAAAGTAAATGGCGTGAGCTGAAAGAACTTGACTGTGGACATTGACTTGTGGTTTTGACAGGACTGCTCCATTTGGATAAATAAACAAGGAATGGAGCTTTTTCAGTGGTTGTGTTTTATGAGTAATTGTATCCCAGCCAAAATTTAATTTGAAAAGCTGCTTAATTTCCTCTCAAACCAGAATTTCAATAGGATAAGGCGACAAAGTTTCCAAGGGCTCTTAGAAGATTAAGAGGCACAGATTCTTTTAAACTCAAATCCAGGAGCAGGGTACACCTCAGTTTCCAATATGCTTTTAAACTCTTCTCTCAGTATCCTTCCTTTCCTGTGTTATGTTATCCAGGGTTTCACACCACTGTTTTCCATATCTCAGTGGCTTCATTACTGCATTTTTTTACTAATTGTCCAAATTCTCTGAGAACCACTGCTCAATCTTATTGTCACAGTAGGTCTTCTTCAAATTTGGACTAGAGACTCAAAAATGGGCAAGTACTGAGATGGTTAAGCTTCTCCCACGGCAAACCAGCATCATTACAACAACTTTGCTTTAAAAGTAAGATAATGATTTCTGTCCCATCTTCAGCCCACACATTAGTGCGGATTTCCTTCTTTTCCTTTGGTTCCCAGATTTAACAAGGAAAATAAAGCGGCAAAGTGTGACTATGAAAGATAGATGGGGGTGAACTGGAGGTAGTGAAGGGAAGAAAGATTAATAAAATGTCAGTACACAGAAGTGAAGAGTCATAAAAAGCTTACCAAAGAAGGCCAGAAGTAGTAGAGGGAATTGAAAAACTAGAGAAAGAAAAATAATACATAAAAGAGGCAGATAATTTGAAAATGAGTCAGTAAGACTGCTAATGGACAAGTGTGGGAGAATCTCTGACAAATGAGCTTGACTTTTGGCATGAGTTTCAATTAATTGTCCACAGCATAAAAAGATGTAAAAATAAGATATCTGAGAGTATCAGACCACTCTTTAAAGAGTAGTAGTAGTCATTTGTCCCCTTACCAAGCACTTGTTGATTGAATATCTGGGTTCAGTACATGAGCAACTAGATGAAATATGATAGTTTTTGTTTTAAAGAAAGTTAAATTGCATCATTTTATAGTCCTTTCTGCTTTAAAATCTTTGTTTCTATGAACTTGAGTCTTTCAGTGGCAGATACATTCCTTAAGCATCAGTTCATTAACCTGTTTAATGTGTCTCCACCTTTAGTCTGGAAAACTGTATTGGTAACAACATCTTTAAGTAAGTGCTTGACCAACTTTCTGAATTAAGTTGTGCACACTGTGCTTTTAGACTAAGGTGAGAACAAAGGATTCAAAAGAAACATTGCACAGGCAGAAATTGCTCTGTAAGTTCAGATTTGGTGGCAGTTTAAGTAGTCTCTCGTCTCAGGAAGGACTTTACCCAGAGTAAAGTCCTTACACAAAATACCAATTACCAGAAGCAGCAAAATCAACACACAGTGTGTTGATATTCCCAGGCCTACTGTTCTGTGTTCTCTTCCTGGTGAAGAATTCAAGAAGAGAAAATAAATGAAAAAACAGATTTTTCATTCCTTTGTTTCCTCGTACCCAAATAAATATTTTTTGTGTGTTTTAGGAAACTGTCGGTGCGCCTCTATAAGGAGGGTACTTACACAAACGGTCCTCTGTAAAGGCTTGTGATAAAGCCAGAAGAATGGGTGGAATCATAGAATCATTAAAGTTTTAAGATACCTCTAAGATCATTGAGTCCAAGCATTAACCCAACACTGCCAGATGCACCACTGAACCATGTCCCTAAGCACCACATCCCCATGGTTTTTGAACACTTCCAGGGACAGTGATTCACCTCTTCCCTTATAACTGTATGTGAGCACAGAGGAGTTGCACTGCTTCTCCAGCAATGCTGCAATCTCTGGCACATTCAGAGTAGAAAGTGAAGCCTCTGATGCTTGGTCTAGTACCATACAATCCACACAACACTTCCCATCCAACATATATTCTCATACGTCTCCATATGTATAAATACTTTAGGTCAAACAATCTTGAAATTATGCAAGGACATTTATGTGGCACATTTCATATATCCCACCAATATTTCCAAATAGGAACATAGCCAAGCCAAAAATATGCATGCCATTCCCATATCTATTCACTTTTTATTGTCCACAGCCATATTTTATGACCAGATTGTCAAGCATTGCAGATAGGCATATATATAAATATAAATTAGATTTAAATACCCCTAAGATTGGCTGATGAATCAAGAGTTGGGCACATGCTTGTATGCTCAATTTTGTTTCATTTTACATGCCTTTTTCCTTCTCTACAGCTATATTTTTCAGCTGATTAAAACGTAACTCACAATTAACCGACCTTTTTTTTCAAACTTCACCATATCTGAAATCATCAACAGCTAACACAGGATTATATTATCAGTGACCTATTTTTAAACTTGCAACAAGAACCACAAGAATGAGAGACTTGCAATTTTTTAAAATTTATTTTAATGGGAATTGAAATTTCCAGCTCCTTGTGTAGTTCTGCAAACCAGCATTCACAAAATTAAAGAATTTTCTAAGGTTAACAGGACTAGGATAGAGTTCTTCTGAGCTCTACTCCTTTGTCTTTCTGTGTGTTCATTTTCATCACAGTTTTGGTGCATGGAGTTTTGAGCCTCAATTTTCCTTTGAAGGGCAAAAAGGATTATTCCAAAATTTAAATGCAAATGCCTTCTATGCATCAAAATACATGGGCATTCAAAGTGAAAATTGCTAAATTTCCCTATTCTCAGTCCTTACTCTTGTGGGCTACAGGAAACTAATCATATCTGTCTGATTGATTGATCTAGGACTCAAATGATTCAGATGATGTCCTATACCTGGCATTAATGCAAACTCTTTGATGAAGTATTTTAAAACCTAGGGACAAATCAAGACCTTGTCATGGTCTTTTGTAGGGAGAAAAATGAGACAAAACCCAACTCTGGCTGTTGCACCAATGTAAAATGTGCATAACGTACTAAGATAATTTAAAATTTCCAGCAAAATGACATTTTTGTTCCTCCCATCCATGATATAAATTTGATATTAATTTAATTACATCAACACAATTTAAAATTGATTGGCTAGTTGAAGTATGGCAATCTTAGCAGACGTGACAAAACATAGATCATACTTATACCTTCCTAATTGCACATAGTTTGGTTTAAATTCCTCTAGGGAATTTTGGTAATGGTATTAGTCACAAGGAGAAACTATCCCAGAGGTTATTCAAAATACTTGGTTCACCACGTTGCAGCTAGTATTGACCTGGTATTTTTAAAGTCTGTAGTTTATCAGCCCAATCTCCCTTTCTATCAGTTGATCTATAGAACACATTGAGGCTATTTCTCATATTCAGTGTAGTTTCTTAAATTTCTTTCATTTCCAATTGTGCAATGTATGTGTAATTAATGTGTTGCCTGTAATTCATCCTCAATCTCATCCTTTGCCCACAGGGAGCCAAATAATTGCCATAGAACGTTCTGTTTTCATATGGACAGCTGGGCACATGCAACTTTTTATTAGAGAAATCAAGGTGAGATGCACCTGGTCTGAACAGAAAAGAGAGGAATATTTGGTTTAGTCTGTTGAACACTCCAGAGTCTCTAACTTTCATTCAAAGAAACTCTCTGTCCTGCACAAACAAGCTTCTCTTTTGGTTTCTGCAATGTTTTGCCAGAGGACAAGCCTTATTGTCCACAGCAAACAGGGGTGAGGTAGCATTGGACACAAAGCTTTTCAGTTCTTCTCCTATTCACCAGAATAATTTTTCCCATTCCCTGAGTAGTGTTTAATATATTTGGGGGGGGATATTAAATGTCTCTTTTTTTCCCTCAAGAACAAACCAAAGCAAACATACCTGGCTTTGAATGCCGCAGTGGGTGGACTGGTTGTGTGTCAAAACCAAACCTCTCAAAACAGGAATAGCTGAGAACTAAAATGTTTTCAAAATATTTAAACTATCATAATTCCTCACACAGATGAGTGTTTATAAAACCATCATAAAGGCTTTGAAATATTTCTCCAACAACATGCTCATCCAGATTATTATATCCAGAATACAGAGTGTTTGTCTTGCAGGCACGGGCTGTATTGCCAAGCTGGATGTGCTCTCACTCATCAGAGTTGATGCAAAAGTCTCTCACATCACTCTAAGCTCAGACCCACAATCACACCCAACTTAAGGCATTTAGCACCTGAATTAGCAGGTGTCACACCAAATTCCCTAATAGTCTCCAGGGAAACAGACACACCTTAAGAAGATTGTTCTGATTTTAATGAGATTCAGCTTTCTTCTGCAGGTGCTTATGGTTGGTTGGTTTTTTTCTTTTCTCAAGCAACTGCAAAACTAGGTACCTCTATCAGAAATGGAACCTGAACCCTGGTTACAATTTATATTTTGATGACTTTCCATGCTATAAAACCCTCAACCATTCCAAATGCTTGATTAGGAGGTAAATGCAGCTCCTAAACATCTGAAGATGCGTCATTTGGAAAGACACTATGACAGCAGCGCTGCTAAAATCAAATGAGCTTCCCAGTCCATATGGCATCCAGGGTCAAATTCATGAGCAAAACAATTCCATCTGAACCGATCTGGATGTTTCACAGCTGCTCTGCCTCCCTGTCACAAAGCAAGTAGAGTGCTCCAGCGAATCTGATGCCAACTGTAAATCTTATAAATACGACATAGCCCAGAGGGTCAAATTCATCCCTGATTGAGATGCATTAACCTTATTCATTGTCTTGTGTCGCTTGTTTTATAACTTTGCAGTGGTGTCAGCTTTGTTTAGGGTGTATAATGGTAGGAAAATGACATGAAATATGCTGATCAGTCAGATTTACAGAGGGTTTATGCTCACACAACTAGTAAGCAAGTGAGAAATCAAACTGCTAATGACTAAATGTTTTCTACAGGAAGCAACCTCCAGCACAAAATTCAATCACTTACACTATGCAAAACACATTACAGTCAGCTGCTATATTCAGCATCCTCCTGATTTAGTCGTAACTTTTAATTGTGACATTGTAGGCTACTCCCCCCGTTACTTCATATTGGGCTTTTTCTGTCCCTACAATGGGAAATAATTTTTTTTCCCTGTTTCTATTTGTGTTCTCTTTCCTAAGTGGAGATTTGTTTAATAATGGGCAAGGACTTGGATTCTTCATAAAAGCACTAAAATATATTAATCACTTCACTTTTGTCTGTGGAAGGGGAGGCAGGAAAGGGAGAAAGCTTTGTATGAAAATGATTAAATTGGGATTGTTTGAACTCATTATTGGAATTATCGAGCTTTCTGTTCACTTGAAAGAAAAGTTCAGATCAATTATATGCACTCACTACATGTTCTTATTTTTCTAATAGCCTAAAGATAGAAGTGGGATTTCTTGCATACAATTGCAGCTGAGGCATAAAAGGCACATTTTATTTCTACAGCAGAAGAGAGCAGAAGGGACAAGTCTGATTGCCATATCTTAGTTTTTCCATGGACGAGAAAAAAGTCAAAATCTTCTCTCCTGCCCTATGTAGATGCCCCATTCAAGTCCTGAGCAATATTTCAGCTCTCTCAGACCCTTGGGATGACGTTTTTGTGCTGTGGAAGTCTTGCACCAGGGCAAGATGTGTTTTCTGTGATATGGTGCAAGGAAGGTTTTTCCATACATATGCAGTAGCCCACGGTACCACTGGATGGCAATGGTTACATTTGTCACTGGCACTTTTAACTCTACTCCAGTCACTGTGATCTTCTGTACAAAGAATTGCAGCACTGAGGACCTGGTTTTCTTCCAGCAAAGCTATTGAGAACTTTTCCATTGCTGTCTGCCAGAGCAGGATTAGTCTTAATATCTTTTAAAGAATGGATAAGTGCTGCCCAGCTTTCTCCCATGTTCTTACTCTTTGCAGTGCAGGCAGAGACCCTCATAGAATGGATTTTAGGTTTCTGAGCCTTGGCAACCTACATCCTCTATGAGAGGTAGAACAGATTTTGGGCTACTCTAACACTGTGAGAGGGCAGGAGAGCAGAGCTTGCACATCACCATCACCTCCTTGCATGCATCACCTGCCACAGGTCCAGGCTCTGTGCCAGAGAATTGTAGACTCATGGAATGGCTTGGGTTGGAAAGGGCCTTAAAGGTCATCTAGCCCCAACACCCCCCACCACGGGCAGGGACACCTTTCAGCACACCAGCCCTTTGAAAGATCTGACTGTGCTGGTCTACAGCAGCAGCAGCAGTGACCTACCATCTCCACAACAGGAATTTGCTGGTGTCACCTGTTCATCCTACATGAGTAACACAAGAGGGAATAGCTGTATTCAACAGCTTGGTCTATAGCCTACAAAGGAAATAACTGCCAGCATCTTCTTTTTCCTTAATCTTTTCTTGCTGTACAAATGAGTGGACTCACAAATTAAACATCAGTTGTGCATGTGCTCCTTGGACATGAAGATTTTCAACAAATCATTCATTTTTCCTCTGATCTGGGCACTGACAGCCAATGTTTGCAAACCTGTGTGCTCAGTTTGGCACCAAGAGGGAAAACAGTGCAATCTCTGGGATGTACAGACCTGCAATTTATTGAGTTTTTGGCTTCATGCAGCTGGAAAGCAGCGGATCTGCAGACTCCAAATGCAGAGACAGAGATGCTCATAACTGTTTCATGTAGCACTGGTGGGAGCTCAACCAACATCTACTCTTGCAAACCTCAGCATCTCCTGTTTACGGCTGAGGTTTGTATTGTTTGTTTGCCACTGGTGTGCCAGTTGTGTCTAATCACAGAAGGTGCTCAGTTATTTATATTTCTAATCCAGAAAGTTTGGTGTTATTTGTCATTCCAAGCAGCAATCATTAAAACAGAATTGATCAAATATGAACATTATACATCTTATTTTGTTGAGATGGTGTTTTATCTCTTCTGTTGTTAATTGGGGAGACTATCAGCTATGAATTTCAACAAATCTGTTGAGAAAATTTGCAAACCTAAAAGTCTAATAAATGTATTTTATGTTTCCAAAGACAGGGAAGAAAACATAATTTCTCGTTAAAAGTGCCAGATAATCATAGTAATTGTATTAGTGGCCCTATTATCCATGCAGAGAGATGGGCACATCTGTGTGTGATTCACCTGACCTATTTTGTGAAGCTACCCTGATAGAGACAAACTGTACCTATAAACATTTAGCTTCACTCACTGACTCTAAGGTCAATGTCCAAGGTTAAGGGATGGGAATCCGTTAACTATTTTCTGTTGTTGTTTTGGCTGCAACAGAGCACAGCAGGACTTTCATAAAAAATGAAAAGATTAGATAAAGCTGTTGGCATTAGAAGTTGCTTTGTGTCATATTGGAGATTTTCTCCTCTATGTGTGCCTTGCTAAGGAAGATTTTATCTTTTATGACAAAGACGATAATGAATCAGACTCTTTGTGGCAGAGTTCCACAACTGTTTCTTATTTCTATGGTTACAGAATCATTCAGGTGGAAAGGAACCTCAGAATAGCCTTAGCTTGATCTTCTGCTCTGAGCAGGACCAGACCAGTTTTCTCAACCCACTACAGGTTCCCATGAAGATCCTGACTCCATCTTCTCAGTAATGTAGAACCATAGAACGGTTTGGGTTTGAAGGGTCCATAAAGACCATCCAGTTCCATGCCCTGTCATGACCAGGGACACCTTCCACCAGACCAGGTTGCTCCAAGACCTGTCCATCCTGTCCTTGAACACTTCCAGGGATGGGGCAGCCACAGCCTCTCTGAGTAACCTGTGCCAGGGCCTCCTCACTCTCACAGTAAAGAATTTCTTCCTAATATCCAACCTAAACCTACTCTCAGTTTAAAGCCATCCCCCCTTGTCTTACCACTACATGCCCTGTAAAAAGTCCCTATCCAGCTCTCTTGAAGGCCACATTTAGGTACTGGAAGGCTGCCCTGGGGTGTCCCTGGAGCCTTCTTTGATATCCTCTTTGATATTGAAAGGATCCTGTCAGGTCCCACCAAGCCATCCCGTCTTCAGTCTGGACAAACCCACCTCCCTCAGCATGTCCTCACAGGGCAAGTGAACCAGCTCACAACCATTCTGAAGACCTTCTGCCAAATTGCTCCAATCTATCAATGCCTTGTTTATTTGGAGGCTCAAAACTTTACGCAGCTCTTTGGAAATATTTTTCATGATGGAAAAATCAAAAATTTCGGTTTTGACCTACATATTACTGTGAAGAACTGAGATTCCTTCCTTGACTCCTTTGCTTTTGGAGCTGAAGACATAGACATGGGGTTGTTTTGTTTTGCTTCTTGTGTGGAGATGTGGAGTACTCGGAGCCGAGGAAGTAGAGTTATGAGGTAGCCTTTAAAATGACAGTGGGAAAAAGGGTAAGGAAAGATGACGTAATTCACCATCTTTATAAATCAGCAGGCATGACCTTTCTGCACCTCTCAAAATGATGCCTCGAAGAAAATTCTAGGATACCATTGTGGAAACTGCAGATAAAACACTTCACTGCTGTGGAAATGAGCTCATCTCAGAAGTGGAAATGGTCACTGAGAGAAAATTGCACACTGCTTTCACCTCTCATTCTCAGACAGAAAGTATGAACAATTTGTAACTCGGAAAAATGTTAGATCTTCTGTAGCTCACTGGGGAAGTCATGGTGTCTAACTTTAGGAGAATGCCTTATGAACTTCTGCTCCTGAATGACTTATCTAAAATCCCCTGACTGTTAATGGGGAGAGAAAGGCCTTTATTGGGTACAGTGCACTTCATCCTAAGGTGGGTATTTAGGACTCATACTGTTGACCCCCTCTGTAAAAGCTTATACTTTTATTGTAGGGAAAGCAGTTGGTGACTGATTCAGGTGAGTACCTTTAGCATCTAAGGCTCTTTTACAGACTTTTAGCGGTTACACAATTTAGTGTTAATTCATCTGCTCCACAAAATCAAGATCTGCATCACAGAGAAAAATAGAACAGTGTGGAAACTGGGTGGGCATGAGAACTCAAGAGGAACAAAAAAGAGATGTGAGAAGACAGGAGAAAAAGTTTGGTGATGGGAAGAACGTATGGAAAACGGGTATAAGCAATACACAAAAGTTGTACTTGACTATATCAGTATCTTCTATTATTTCTAACTTTTGGGAAGTTTTATGGGTTTATTTTTTTTTAATCTGTTTCCTCTTAATCTAGATTTTTTAATGTTTTCCTTGAGTTCCACCAGCAGCTGAACGCAACCTTCTGGTTGCAAACTCCTCCACACACTCACTCTTCCCTCCTCCCACGCCCAGGATGCTTGACCTTTCACTGATATCAACCATAAATTAGCTGACCCAGGGCAGAATATTAATCACAAGAGCAGACTCTAAGGAAATGCATTGCTGTGCAGAATTTTGCAAGTTTAAATGTACCTTTTTTTAGTTCAACCAAAAATGATGAAAATGCAGCTTTATTGAGGAAAAGGTTATTTGCAACAATATGAGAGAGTGACTGAAGGATTCTTTCCAGTTGGAGGAAAGACCATCCCATAGACTTTGTAGGCAGATTTTTCCCAGCCTCCAGCATCGGAGGAAGATAAACTTGTGATAAACAATTTAACTCCAGCAGATTGGCCATGTAGATGACCATTTTCAGGATTGTGTCTATTGAAGGTTTGGAAGTACAGAGATGAACAAAATAATGTAGGTTAGGCACTCATCTCTGATAATTTTGAATGAGATCCATTTAGTGTTGTCCTCACAAAACTCCATCAGCACCCACGTGACTCTGCCATCATTTCTAGCAGGTTCTGTTCTGTTTAGGTGAACTCTGGGCCTTCAGCATTGTTGTTCTAATACAATAGCTTGAAAGATGGGGAAATACTTTCTTTTATTTGTAAGAAAACATTAGAAATCAATTACAATGACCGCCCTAAGGTGATTTAGCAGGAAGATTTTAGCGTGTGGTTCCTCAAGCCAACCCAGTGGGGTACCCATGACAGAACATACTATATATACTTGGTTGACAGCATCTGCCTACTTAACCTGCAAGGTTGTGCTGACAAACTACACTGTGTTCTTCCAGTACTCTCTGCTAGAGAAGGATACTGCCCTGTCCCTGGAAATGCACAAGGCCAGGTTGGATGGGGTCCTCAGCAACCTGGCCTAGTGGACGGTGTCCCTGCCCAAGGCAGGGGTGTTGAGATGGTCTTAAAGGTCCCATCCAGCCAAACCATTCTATGATTCTATGAGACAGAGTCTGGACTAAAGAATTAATAATGTAATTAACATGAAACTCAGCCTGGGCTCGTTGTCCACTCATTATGCCTTTCCCACTTCCAGCCATCCACATTCTTTCTCCTGGGAGCTGGGTTGTGTATGCTGGAGATCTACCAGAGAGGACATTAAATGAATGAGGGTTGCTCTGGAAATGAGGGCAGGTTCCTTTCCCAGAGTACTATCTCTTATGAAATCCTACAGAGATTAGTCAGATCTTCTTGGTACAGAAAGTGTTGTCATCTTGGGCATCCCTTAAAGGCAAGATGGTCACTTATCTTTTTAGGTATCTCTGCTCATTGTAAAGTCATCTGACAAGGGCTGGGATTCGTGTTTAGAGACAAGGAGTGGGTGAGGGATGAAAAGTAGGTTGCTTTGCTTTCAAAAAAAAAAACAAACTTGAGCTAGAGAAAGCTGAGGAAATATATTGTCTTTGCTCCCGTGGAGATCATGTGTGGGATAGAAGAAGCAGAGATTTCATTAGAGTTGGTGTGCAGATCCAATCTAATAAGGTTGAGTTAATCACAGTGTTTATGGGATGACCCTCTGAAGTGAAAAAAACCCCAATACATTTTACAGACAACTCCCTCTGGATCACACCCTCTGTCCATGATGATAAAAGACAGTAGTAAACAGAAGGTATTAGAAAGCAAAGGCCAATACATTTTTTGTTTAATTCTAACCTTTTCAAAGAAGCCTCTCCACAGTCAACCGTAGTGAGAATTTCTAAGTCCAAAAGTGAATACACCACTTATTTCTTTTTAATGGTTACACCAGTGTAAGGCTGCAATGACTTTAGACAAATTTCAGGGCACAAATGGGGCCTTTAAATTAGATACTGAAGGAAAAGCACTGATGGATAACCAGAATTACCCAGAATTGAACATGAAAGCTTTTGCATCAAGTTAATAAGCTATTGCCACCTAAAGAAAACGGAAAGACTTTATAATAGAGATCTGTAGCTGTCTTCCAGCTACATGTGTTCTTTGTATAATATAGACATATTTTTAAGCCATCAAAGCCACCCCTAGGCCCTGTCCAGCAGACCTGACGTCAGAGGGCTTGTTGAATCAGTCCCCCTGATGGCAGTCTTACTGGTTATATTTAATGTTTACAGCTCTCAAAGGAAGAAAAAAAATAGGATGCGGACGAAAATCTCTCACATGCCTTCAATTACATCAACATTCACTACAGAAGCGCTCCTTATTCTCCATGCTTCTGAGTGATTGTTTGAATTCAGTCGGTGGAGTCTGGCCTTAACTTTGATGTTTCAAAAGCTTGCAGAGAAACTATGCAATCAGAAAAAAAAATCTAATTAAAAGGAAAAATGATGAGATCTGAAAAAAAGTTGCAGGAGTCGGAAGGGAGGGGGAGGGAGGTACATTTTGAGCCTGCTTTTAACTTCTGGAGAAGTTCCCCTTTAATGTAAAAATAAATAAACTAAAAGACTTTGTTTTTAAATTCATTTTTTAAATGATAGTGAAGCAAAATTTGTGCAACTACATAGAAAAATAGAAAAATTCCAATTTAGAATTCCATCATGAAACGACACCATTCTAATTTCTCCAGGCCACGGTTTGTTAATATTCCACAAAGTCCCAGGATGCAACTATAAGACAGCATTCAAATCTATGAACATGAGGCAATCATGCTCAGCAGAGTATAACAATAATTATAATAGAGATTAAATAAAAATAATTAGAAAAAGTTCATCTAGTTTTGATGTATTAATTATTCTGACCCTGTTCTATTCAGAGTCTAATTATCTGGTTCAGTGAAAATGCCAAGATTTCTACGACTCATAAAAATTACATTCCAGTAATTATGTCAGCAAACTAAACAGTATTCATTTACCATGCCTTTTTATGCACACATTTGAATATGCTTTTTTAACTGTTTTTGCTCTTTGTTCCTATTCATGGGAAATAATACCTGTAGAGAAATTTGAAAGTCAGTAGCACTCTAAACGTAATGTGCAATTCTTGCTGATATTTTTCCTTTGTGAGGCTTCTGTAAGTCTCATATAACCTTTGTTTAAAAAACATGAATTAAAGTTCACTCTTCAGTTGTTTCAAAGAAGCATTTTGAAGTCTGTGCTGTAAAAAAAAAAAAAAAAAGAAAAAAAAAAGAGTATCATTTAAAGTGGCAACACAAAGCAGAATTTCCTTTCAAATATGTTGGCCATAATAAAGACTACAAACCAGCCCAGCCCCATGATGACCATGGCGAGTGTGTTTTTAGAGGGACAGATTCTCATCCTTGTACGTCCCCTTTTTTTGCTTTATGGGAGTGTAAATAAAATGTGTATCACCACCTACACAATGCCAGATGATATAAATCATTGAACCTCAACAAATTGTGAAAAATTTGCAGTCGGGTGAGGATCTGGCCCCAATTTTCATGAGACCAAAGATGAGACTAAGGCTGCCTTTTTACACAGAAAAACACTTTGTCTCACAATAGGGCTGATGAGATCTAGTAGGTATTATTTTATTTTCAATTACTTAATGTTACTTCAAATTTCAGCCTTGTCCCAATGCTTCTTAAACTGTTGACCTCTATCCAGATGAAATGATGGAGTAAATCAGTCTCACCTACCCAAGAGACCAGTAAAATCACCCCTAGGTTAAGAAAAGGATGCAAATGGGTCACAATAATTTACTATAGATAGTAGTATGGTTACTGTGTGAAGGGAAATAAAACAGGGACTAAAGCTTTCAGCAATAAGGAAAAACCTTCATTACATGAAATTTATTTGTACCCAAGGGAAAAGTCTAATTATCAACAGACCTGACTGAATACTACGCAAGAAAAACAAAATGTCCTAAACCAAAACATTGTAAATACTCAATTCATTTTAAAAAATGGTCCTTCAGGTCATTTTCTGTGATCAAGATCCTTCAGCTTCCATTTGATATTGTTTCACCTGAAGAGACCAGGATTACAAATATACACATTTCAGTTTTTATTTTGTTTGGATTTGGTTTTTTTGGGGTTTTTTCAGGAAAAAAGATGAAAATAAACTGACATCCCTAAACTAATCCTTGCACCTTTTTAAAGAGGAAATTCACATCTGTTTCTTCATTATTTGTTGTGCTGAAACAAAATTATATTTAGATTATCAAAATGTATTTAAATTTCAACTGACTGCTGATGTTTTGCTTTAAGAAGGGTAAATGCATACAATATTCTAAAATTTCCCACTCCAGTTTACCTGCTGCTCCCTAAACACATGTATCTCAGGAAATTTCAGCGTTTAGGAGTTTTTAAGGCTTTTCTCATAAGTACAAATCACATTTCAAGTACACAGTTTTCTGGTTCACAGTATAACAATTTCCAGCTGGTACAAGTCAGTCCCAAATCTACTTTGTCAAATAACTACTTAGATGTTTTCTGTTCAGTAACCAACCACTCTGGTTTTATGGTTTGTTTTTTTTTCTCTTTGCTTTCTGCTTTATTGTAGGTTGAAAGGCCTTATAACATCAGCCAAACCAAAGGAACCATGAAAGAAAATAAAATATTACAAGGAAAAGATCTTAAATACACAGCTTCTATTGCATTTCTGCAATTGCCACTTGTCTAATGTGTTCAATTATTTTTGAAATGTCACAATATGAAGCTTGTCATATTAATAAAATATATATTGCTTTGACATAACTACCTGGGCAGTCACTTCTGCTGCTCAGGGAGGAAGAAGCTCCATTGCATTGCTTAATTTAATAATTAATTAATTTCCTGAAATTTGAAGTCTTGTTCTGGTTATACAATGAGCTTTCAGGTAGGAGCAATAGATGGCTGTGTTGGGAATATTTAACACAAAAGGTTGTGTCCTGGAAGACTGAGATGGTGTTGCTGTCAAGTCTTGCAGATGACTGTGTCTCACATGGAATGACTTTCTGCCTACATCAGCAAGATAAATTCTTAATAATACTATGGAATCAGAATAAAAAAAATGTACCCTGCCATCATAACTGACTTCTAAATTAAAGTATAACAGCTGATTTTGTAAATAAAGGTGTGAAGTGTTTCAACGGATGAAATAACTTTTTCTGGCTATCCGAACAACAGATGGATTGACATTCAGCTTCGATCTCCAGCATTACCAGCACCATTTGCTGCAAATTTCTTGCTGCTCCTATGCATTCCCCAAAGGCTGTGCTATCATTCTGTACAGAAAATGTGAGGATACTAAGAAAGTTCTGTATATTTGATGTACTTTGATATTTTTCATACAGTTTTAGGACAAGGAGAGCAAATAAAACCAGACCTTTTTAAATTCCTCTTGCAAAAGGCAAAAGGCAAGAGAAGAGAAGAAGAAGAAATAATGTTAATATCAAAGGTTTATATCAATGTTATCTCCTCTACAGGCAAATTTTGCTTACATTAATGTACTAAAAATCAATTAACAGTTCCCACATTTCAGCAGAATAACTGTTTTTTTCAAAAAGGGAAAAAAGCAAACATCAAAAACACTCACCCAAAAATGCAACACAAAGACTTATTTTGTTGAGACCTAAAATATGTCTGTTTTCAAAGGGATAAAGGAGTGATTCCTTATTATTCCAAAGAAAAGCTGATTTATTTGCTATTGAAATGGAAACGTTCCTTCCAAAAAATGACCAAAATAACAAACCAAGGTTTCTTTCTCTCTCCCTCCTGCCTTCCCCTCTGTCCTTTAGCTGGAAAGGCTCAGATCATCTAGCAGTACCTATGTCAGACCGCAGCATTTTGATTTAGTGTCGAGATGTCAACTTAAATTATTTCTATGGATAGTTCCCTTATGAGAGGAAAATTATCTCCATCAAAAAAATGTATCAGATGGGTGGGCTGCAGCTATCAATTACCCTCTGAGTACAAGCTTTGGCTAAATCTTGTTTGCTGCTTATTCCCTCGTGGGCCAGAGGTTAACCTGTTAAGTTGAGAACTGATCCCAAAGTAGACATTAATGTCTTAATGCATTTAGGGGCTGTGGATCTTTTTGGCGGCCGGCCCCTGGGATTGCATTGTTTCTCATACTTGACTAGGTCACCAATTGCAGAGGGCACCTGGAATGCTTGAAAAAATATGGCTCAGTTTACCCTCTTCCCCCAGTTATTATTTCAAAGCTGGATGTCTTTCTACTGTTCAAGAGGTTCATGTGTCATGAAATATTTTTCAAGGAACCAATAAGAATAATACAGCCAAGCTTTGAAGCGGCGTGGCCCGCCTTTCTTCGTGTTGTTTCAGGAACGTTATTGTAGCTTTACAGGACTGTAATTTTCACAAAAGGAAATTATTTGGGTTTCACCTTTCTCTGCATCACACTTCAGTACTGGAAATGAGCAAAAAGGCTACGACTGTTCACCACGGGTCAGACTCTGAGGTCTGGCTCTGATTTTACCAGCAAAGACTCAATTAGTATTTTCTTTTTCCTCCATTATTTACATTCAGGCATTCTACTAGGTAAGGCAAAATTTGAGGATTGAATGATAGCACAAAAGAGGTGAGAGCTCATAGGTGCTTGGCTTACTTTAAAGACCTTGTAGGACTTCTTCAGCCACTGGTATAAGCCTCATAATCGTGAGTTCTCAGAGCTCATAAAATATTCTCACTGTGAAATCCTCTGTATGGAGGCTTGGGAAATATTGTTGTGCGGTGTCAGATCTTTATCCCTGCCCAATCATAACCTTGAATAGAAAAACCCACAGATGTTTGTACCTGCTAGCAAGGCTTTGCCTCTTGGAGTCACAGAACCAAAAGGGACCCATGATGGTCATTGAGTCCAACTCTTTGGGGTGCTCTGTGAAGAATCGAGTGGCTGTCCTTCACATTCAGTAACACTTCTGCAAACTTGATTTTGGTGTTTCCAGCTGAAATTGAGCATGTACTGGGCTTATTACCACAAAGAAGAGAGAGAGAGCTTTGCACACCCTGTGCCAGATTTTCTAGGCCCACTGGATATATAAAATTAAGAAAGAAAAAACTCACACAATGATTTAACCACAAATTTCACAACTAGAAATACGTCTAGAGGTATTTTATATCAATTACAGTGGCTGCTGATGAAAGAAAATTACAGTAAAAAAAAAAATCAGACTTGAAGGAAAACAGCAATTGTAGGAAATAAATAATGGGAGACAGTGTTTGCAAAAGCCCTGTAATGAGGGGCTGCTCTTCTAAAGAACCATGTTATCTCCCTGCAAAGTCCAAAGCTTCTGAGTCCTTTTAAAGGATTCAGCTTCTCATGAGTGATATCAACTTTTAGCTGGATGAGCCCCAAAATGAGCCACCCAAGGATCAGACCACACTGTTTGCAGCCAGGACTGTGCATGCATAGGCAATTACTCCAGGAGAAAGTGATGAGAGAAAATGTAATGTAAACTCTGCACTCAGCCAATAAATCTTACAGTAGCCTAATTTTTCTAGGACTGATGCCTCGAGCAATACCTGTGTGGGCCGGAAAGGAAGGAAGAAAAAAAAGTCTTGAAGTTTCTAAAATTCCCTTATCCTGTTTATCAGAATACTCTTGCTTCTCTTAAATTGTGACCTTTCCCTTGGGGATTTTGCTCTCCAGATGAGGCTTCAAAGCTTTTGGGTTACTGCAGGAGACGTTCCTGACCACGAGTACACCAGAAACACATATTATGACCAACTGCAACTAATTTCATGCTGTCAAGAGTGGAGTGTAACCTCTGAGTCAGCAGTCACTGCCTATTTTCAAGTGACTTTTGTAGCTCTGACCAATGTCACCTGACTGAGGATGAGAAATAAGATCTTTATTCGGTCATATTCTCTACTTTCTGGTCAAGTATTGCATATTCAACATTTCAAACAAGCAGCCAGCTCAGCTGCAATCTGCTTATGAATATTAGGCAGTCAGAAAAGAAAGTTGCAGTCTTGAACCTTACATTCCCTTTTCCTGAATCAGGGAGGAATATATGGAATGACTTCACCTACCTCAGTCAATGAGGAACCATTGATTTTCAATAGTTACGTCACAGGGAGTAAAATGCAGCAAGATGAAGAAAGAACAGCAATTCTTAAGGTTGAGGTTGTTTCTGTTTTGCAGAAAAGAAATTAAACAGTGATTTGCTCTGCCCAAGCTTCCCCACAGAATTTTTTTCCCCTCAGACCCACTTTGTCATTTTTTTTTAATTTAAACAAAACATGACGTCTTCACTTTTTGGTTTAGCAGGCATCTGGTTCCAGTCAGCAAAAGAAAAATTTCAATTGCCATTTTGAGAATCTTTACCGAAAGTTTTTGTCAAATGGATTTTAAGACATCAATTTGGTTTTCCTAGTTTCTTTCAGTTTCCTAAAGGGACCTTTTCCAATTTAAATAAAGTTGCAGTGGAGGAAAAAAATCAAACAGCAAACAAGTCCCCCAAACTTATGTTCAGCTGTAATTCCTCTAAGAAGACAACAAATCTCTTGCACCTCCTGCTAGAACATAAAGGATGTCTTTTTTTTAAAAAATAGACAATGTATTTAGCACTTATTTCAGATTCTCACCATATTTATTCTTACTGAAATATAAAGTTGGATTAGCAGAACTCCCTTCCCTGAGTTAAGCCAAACTTTGCCTTTTTGTTACGATTTTTACAGCTTAAAATCACATTCAGGGATGGTTAAATCATAGGTCAAGTAACTTATTATGCAATGATAACCACTCGTGAGTCTGAGCCCAAACTTGCATAAATTAGCTACATTAAATTCATATGTTTAATTAATGGAACTGTGCCTACATGGATAGTTACTGTGGTTTTAAAAAAAACTATGCTGAGAATACTTAACCCTGTTCTGTAAGTCAGAAAAGGGGTTATTTTAACTGAATCATGTATATTGAAGGGGGGTTGAGTAGGAAATAAAACAAATCCAAAGTTTTGATTAGCCATAATTTTCATCCAGGAAGGTGGAAATTGTTTTCAACCTTTGTTGGGGTTGTTGTGACTTTATTGAAAATTGCTCAAATTTTCTTAACTAACATGAAGTACCTCAGCTATTCTGTGATTGTAGTATACTTATTTACCCCTTTTTTTTTTCATATATTCAGTATAAGGTAAATTGATTAGCAGACCATAAATATCCATTCTTGGAACACAGAAGACTTGAAGTGTTTTTTCAATCACCATGCTAACAGCACAAAAACTAACTTTTAAAAATAAAAGTCAAACTATTTCTGCTAGTGAAGGACCTGGTCTTAACTTCATGTTCCCATTTTCAGTTCTTGCCTCTACCCAGACTCAATCTTTTCTATCACATAATAGTGGTGCTAAAGGGTGAACAATAATATTTTATCCATTTGGACGTTTTTCCATCATTTGTGGTGACATTTTGACTGCTTGTTTTTCAGCAGAATTGGTTGCTTGATCCAGTTTTACTCACGGTACCATATCAGTGCAAATTGCATGAAGACAAGAAAAAGCCATGAGTAGGGATGTGGAAGGGGAAGCTTCTCTCAAGCCCCACAGCCTCCAGCAGGAAGGTGGCTTTAACCATCCCCAGGAGTTTTATGCACCAGCGGGAAGGAGAAAGACAAGGCAGTGCCTGAGCTTCAACTTTGAAAATGTCATGGTGGATTTAGGTATGTAAATCCCTTTAATAGCCCATCCCTAAGTGATTTGACTGAGGTCATAGCGACATTTTACAACAAATCAGGGAATGAAGCCCAGATGTGCTATGGCCCATACAGGCATCCTAACTCCTGCTCTAGGTTTCCCTGTTCCCTGAGAGAAGCGCCTGCCACACCACTGCAACCTTTCCCTAACACCTTTAAGATGGTCAAAACTTGCAGCCTCCACCTTTGGTGGTTTAGAGCATCAAGGACCATCATAAAATTACCACGGGGGACAGGATTTGAGACAACAACAACAGCAACTGCGAGCATGCAGAGTTTTTTTCTCTATTTCACTCCCAAGGCGAGGAATTTTTTACAATACCCTCTGGAGTTCCCCTGGCCTCAGCATCAAACATAGAGTGAAGCAGCCAAGAACAGGCCCACACCCTGCACAACTTGCCAGCAGTAATTAATTGACTAAGGAGCAAACAGCAGCAAATATTCCCCGCATAGGATCACATGGTTTCATCTGGTTGCATTCCAGTGATTGGAGTGTCACTCCATCTCTTTGTTTTGCTTTTTATTTTCCTCAACGTGTGGGTGTTTTTTTTGTTGTCCTTGTTGTTGTTTTCCTTTAAATGAAAACTCAGAATCTGATTTAATAACCTAAATCTCAACGCTGGGCTCCAGGAATGAAAATAGAAATCCAGAAATTGAATCTTTCTCGTACCTTGCCAAGCTTGAAACCTCAGTGTCTCATCAACAGCCTTTCAAACTGATTATTGCTCCTGCATGGACAGGGCAGTTACTTTTTGACAGCAAGAATCTGTTCCTGCCATGAATGCTGCTGGAACATCTCTGTCAAGTGATTCTTAAGGGACTTCCCAGCTTGTTGTCAGCTTGTCTGGTGCTGCTGCTGCCCAGTAATAATGTTCTCCAGGAGCCGCAGGTGCTCAGAAATACCTCTTTCAGAAGCACCACCTCACCAAGGCTTTGGAGTTTGGCTTGTCTGCCATTCCTAACCCAGAAAGGTAAATATAAATGATTTGTTTTCCTACTTGCTCACAGGAGTCCGTCTGGGAGGGCGTTTCAAAGCACAAAGCATGACTGCCAGATTAGGGGTAGGTACTGCAGTCCCATTTTGTACGAGGACTCCCCAGCTAGAGTGTGCCCCACTGTTAGGGACTTACATTCATTTCTGCCCCCACTTGATATTTAGAGAGTCATAGAATCTTAGAAGGGTTTGTGCTGGAAGGGACAGTTAAAGTTCATGTAGACCAGAGCCCCTGCAATGACCAGGGACATCTTCAACTAGATCAGGTTGCTTAGAGTCCCATTCAACCGGACCCTTAAAGTTTCCAGGGATGGGGCATCTCCCACCTCTCTGGGCAACCTGTGCCAGTGTTTTACCACCACCATTGTGAAAAGCTTCTTCCTTACAGCTAAGATAGATTGACCCTATTTCTTTAAAACCATTCCCCCTTGTCCTATCACAATAGATCCCGTTAAAAAGTTTGTCCTTATCTTTCTCATAGGCCCCCTAATCTCTCATCTAACAGTCAGACACCTTACCAGGAGGCCTTAGAGAGTGGGATTCCTCCTTTCAGGAAGGTTCACATCTCTTGCAAGACACAGAGAATTGAGCTCCACAGCTCCTATCACTGTCCCAGGAGAGTGGTGTGATTAATTGATTATGATTGATTTCAAACTAACTGCAGGATAAATCGCTCAGGGATTTCTAGGGGCATGGATGATCTCAGACCTCTTTGCTGAAGCCATTCCAGTTTGCAGGAAATAACTCAATGTTCCTTAAGTCCAAAACAAAAGTGAATCAAAGCGCAGGAGGGAAGCTGCAGCTACTGTGTGCATATGAGCTATTCCTGGAGTTCCCCCCTCTCCTTTTCTCTCCAAGGTACATGTTGCTGTGTGGATCCTGGCTACAAAGAGATCTTGATAAGTCACTGGGCTGCTTCATAGCCCAGTTAAGGCACTCACCTGGCTCATGGGGAGGGGGAGTTTGGATTCTAGCCTGGAGGCCACTAAATATTTCAATACCCGCTATTAAGTATTCAATGCAGTGGGAACTTGAATCCCTTCAGTCATTAAACTATAGATCTGTGTTTAAATGTGCTTTTCCTTCAACTGAACTGGTGGAAATTCATGCAGAGTGAAACAGACTTGACCAAAAATATCATGGCAGCTTCCCCCTGCACTTCACAACCCAGGACACTTATCAACAGAGTGTTGAATATGGGTTAAAGCAGTTTCAAAGAGATAAGAGATTCAGCTAAGTTTTCTACTTTTTGAATAAATAGACTACATTTTGAAGTTTTTTTGGAAAGAAATGATTGGTGCATTTGTTTCACCTTTGAAAAGAAGTCTGAGTGTCTAATTTAGAAATGTTCTGGGATATACAGCTTCAGAGCTGCAAGGCTTGAAAGCCTAAGGAATGTGTAGGAAATAAACAAACTTTCATCTCAGCCATTTCTTTCTGGCAGAATTAGGCAAGTTTTTGCTGAATACCGTGGCTGTTGTTGCCTCTATTGACAGGCAATTAGAACTCCAGCTTGCAGGTAGCTACATGAAAATTGACCACCACACTGCTCAGCATTTTGATGCCCAAGTTCCCTTAATGATTATACTTTATGAATTAGAAGGAATATAACGAAGGACAGACTCGTGTGCTTTGCCTTTTTTGCTCTGTATGTAGCTGTCACAAAGAGAGCAAGAAATACCTGTGATCACTTCCTTGTTGATTCACACCACGTGTTGGGCTGGTGTGAACCTGGGGCTGGAGTACTGGGACCTTCTCAGGTCTTATTTTCGACCCTCCACAGAATCCAGCCCACGTATGTACACAGCAGCTTCTTTAGGCACGTTTCTAACATCGTCTCCCTTTTTCAGGAGTCCCTTTGCATGTCTAAGACTTTCAGAGGTTATATTATTCCTTCAGTAAAGCTACAGACTCATTGGCATGGTCTCCATTGCCTGGACCTGCCCTTTGTATAATTGCTCCCACCCAGGCAAAGCAGTTGTAAAACCATCAACAGTTCTAGAAAGCCTGGGTTTGCTACATAATTCAGCTCCCAAATTTGGCCTTTCCTTTACTGGATAACTCCACCTGTTAATGAACACAAACCAGATATCCACTCCTCTTAAAACACTCATTGGGCCAACTCATATTTAAATGTATGTAATAATATATAGCTTGTCTCATCTTGACCGGGTTTTTAAATGGAGGAGAGCTAAGAAAATGAACCTGATTTTTGCTGCATGCTGATAGGCTGAAGAAAGCCTTAGTCACATAATGAAAGTGGCCAGAATTTACTCAATGAGGTGTTCTTGGGAAATGTTCAACAGCTGCAAGTGTAGCATTAGAAAGCCCAGCTCTTGCGGTTGCACTTTAATAAACTGTTTCCTATCTGTGCAATGTGATTGTTACTTATGGAGAAGAGGGTGAAATGTTTTTTCACCCTCAATAAAAATTAGGCAGGGGAGTTCTTGCTCTGTTTTCATCCCAGCTTCTTCTTCATGTTCACAATGATTCCCCTTCATTTTTCCTGAGTTAAATTTCAAATGATGGCGCATAGGGAAGATTTCCCAGATCAGACTTATCAGAGGATGTGAGTGTACCTAAGGACCCATCATCCCAGTACAGGAGACAAAGAAAGGAAAGAAAAACATTTAGACCTGCCTTCAGTGCCATCATTCGTTGCTTATGGGGGAAGGTTTGGCAGCCAAATGGCAAGCTTGTTTCAATTAAGAGGTGAATGATAACGGGGAAAAAAAAGGGAAAAAAACTAGGGAGGATAGAGTTTTCTGGAAAGGAAAGCAGCAGGCTATAGTCTTTCCTTTTGCTTGGCTCTTTATTTACTTATTTATCATCAATTAATTAGCAGCACTGCAGAAACACTAGCTCCCAAACAGCTTGCCACTTGTGCTCAGAGTAAATACCCAGCACACACAATGTAATTAAAAATGTAAATAATACTATCGTCGAATGCTAGCTTACGTGTCAGCAGAAAGGACACTGCAGGACTCGGGAGGAGGAATAACAACAGTGATCTGAAGGCTACAGATCTGCCCATTGTGTGTGTTGACCACGGGGTAGCACAGGGGTCTAATCTATTTACTCATCGTGGTAGTACCTCATTGTCGATCACCATCAATATGCACACCGAGCACCGGCCAAAAAGAGAGCAGCCACCGTTGTCATGGTGATGTTGTGAAAAGAGGCAGCAAAAAAAAAAAGCTCATCCAGTTACAGGAGGGGTGGCTGGGGCCTTGGGAAATGGGGGCTGGAGTCCCTCTCTTGTCACAGGGCTTTGAATAGGACGCCGGCAGCTCAGTCCTTGGTTTGAGTGCCATTCATTTCATTGAAACAGGTGTTTCAATTCTGAGAGTCCTGCCTCAGTTCCCCATCTTCACTACTCCACTACTCACTGGCATCTTTACTACTTTGGTGTCTACAGGCGTTTATGTTTTCCTGGAGTTCACCTGTGTGTGAGATCTCCTTCCCTTGTTAATTTTTACATTTCTAACTAACAAGATTTTTCACTTTCTTTTAGTGACTTTGGGTAATTTACCAGAAAGTGGGTATTCTTGCAAAATTTAAGCCTTTGTCTTAAAAATATTTTGAGGGACATGCTCTGACAGAGACATATACATAGAACCAAACTCCACAAAACTGAAAAAAAAACCAGAACAAAACAAAACAAAAGGTTGAAAAAGGTGGGAAATGGGTCTCTCAAATTACAGCTGTTACGAGTGAGAATTTGCTGAAATCTCATTGCAATTAAGAACAGAATCGTAGAATCATAGAACCGTAGAAATATAGAATGGTTTGGGTTGGAAGGCACCTAAAAGGTCATCTAATTCCAACCCCCCTGCCACAGACAGGGACACTTTTCACTTGATCAGATTGCTTAGGGAAGCATTCAACCTGGCCTTGAACACCTCCCATGTTATCGAGGCTTTGACTTTGATAAGATTTGAGATTAATAGGAAGGCTGAGTGTGTAAGTACAATGTGTGCCCTTGTCAAATGTAGAATAAAAATATGTTGTGATTCCAGCATCACCACTCATCCCTTGCCAAAGGACGAGAGTACCATGAGGTTTTTTGGCTTCTGTCTTGCACTAGCCCAGCTGTACAGGTGGGTCCTACCCACTGCTTCTCCCCAGTTTCTTGGATAAGGAGCTATCCTTTCTTTGTCACTGGAATGCTCATTCTCTCCAGAACTCACTCCTTAAAGACAAGGAATTGCCAGTGCTGTTGACTCACTACCTCATGAGAAAGTCTTTAAGCATTTGTGTATGTGGATATACATGTATGTACATATGTTAATATATGTATATGTATAATGTTTAAACTAATGCATTCAGGCTCTGATTTTGGCTACTAATTGCAAATATTAGTTTAAATGATAGTTATATTACTAATTATATTGATATTGATAATAATAATAATAATAATAGCAATAACTAATCTAGGATATAGAGAAGAAATAGAAAAAGAGCTTTGAAGGGAAGTCTGCAAGATTAACAAAATCACTTTTTCTTCATTCCTTAATGCAATCTTAATTTAATATTCCGATCAGGAATGGAGAAGGAGTTGTGCAAAAAGCTTTGCTTGGTTTATGCAGGGACTTTGCATCATTAACATTATTCCTTCACAGCAATATTTTCTAAAGTGAGGGCACTGGATATGTGTTTTGCTAACATACCACACAGAAGGATTTCTACTGCTTTAGCAGGTTTGTGGTAGCTGCCTTAGCAAATGAAAAGTATCTTTAAAAAGCAATAATTTTGTTTTATATCATTGTATTCATCAAAAAATATTGCTTCTGATTAATTCTAGATACTGTCCAAATTAAAAAAACCCAGATATTACAATGTTTTTCTTGGCTTATTCTGCACATCAGCAGGAAAAATCAAATTATGATCTCTGCTCAGGGCCTTCCCATGATTTCTTGAAATTTTAATTAATAAATAAAGCAAGCCTGAGATGACTGTGAGGTGTAGTTGTTTGTAGACTGCTCCCTGAGGTACGTCATTTGAATACTGATTTCTTATTTTCTTTTAAGGGAAGCAGCAGAAAGATTTTTTATATTTCTTGTTGAAAAATAAAATAGCACATTTAGTCACTTTTATGCATGTAAAGCCTTTCTTCTTCCCCTTTGACACTAGCGTTCTCACTTTCCCTTCAGTTTTTTTTCCCTAGTGCTGTTTATATGCCATATTACACTCTCTAATTTCCTTTTATCTTTTCTTTATTTTGCAATGTCTCAGTACATGTCTCTTTAAGACAAGTTAATTTAGTCAATTACTCCAGTTTGGTTTCAGATAAAATCTTTAATTTATCCAGGCCCCTCTTTATTCTTTCTAAGATCCTCTTTCCATTAATTTCATGAAACATTCTAATTCTCCATTTTAGGAAAAAGCTAATTTCACTCACTTGCACAGAATTCCTCAGTCTTTTTCCTCTATTGCATGTTTTACCTAAACCAAAGTATGTGGGGATCGGTGATGTTCTTACATACTAGAGCAGCTTTCCTTTCTTGGTCTGCCTGAAAAACTGTCACAGATCCACTCGCCTTCTCCTGCATCTCTGTGCAAGAGGGAAAATGATGCATTCCTGGAAAGATGAAGAATTTTTTCTGCTCATTATGTGTGGGAGAACACACACGCCATGGACAGTCAAGGAGGCCATGTCGTGTCTTTCAAAACAGTTGTCAAGCCTTGGAGCAGGCTGCCCAGCGAAGTGGTGGAGTAGCATGCCTGGAAGTGTTCAAAAACTATGGGAATGTTGCACTTGAGGACATGGTTTAGTGGTGGACATGGTGGTGGTGCTGGGTTGAGAGCTGGACTTGATGATCTTAGGGGTCTTTTCCAACCTTGCCGACTCCATGATTCCAGGATTCTGTACCCCTGAGTGGTGGGTATTGAGGATTTTTGTTTGGGATTGGCTGGATCACTGGTTGGACAATGCTGGGGCTGCCTGTGGGTCAGCAGGCAGAGGCAGGTGCTGTTCAGCCATTCTGGAGTTTCCCTCCACTGGTACTGGAATTTCCCTCCGTAGTATTGGAAATGGAGACTGCAGCTCTCTTAAAGCCTCTCCCTCTCCTCTTACCTCCGATTTTGTTTTCCACGAGTATTTCACATCTTGGCAGTTCTCCAGGTTTGTTTTGCCTCCTCCAGCAAGTTGCTCTCATTTTCCTCATTTATGAAATGGGAAAGATAAACCCATTGCAAAACAGCTTGACCACCAATAGCCCCAGAGGGCATGAAGCAATGAAAAGGCAGAGATTGGTCGTTACTGTAAATAATTATATTTCTTCAGAAACAGCTCTCCTTGTTTAGTAATTTTCTTGTTCATCTGCACACCTTGCTTCACTTAACTGATCTTAGAGACAAGGATTGCCATGGGACAAGTCCCTGACAATAGTCCTCTTGTACCATCCCAATATAATAAAAAGTGCAATGTGCTACCGTATTTGTGAAGAAGAGGAGTGCTTCCTGATTTTTCATGCAGAGGCACGGACAACAGGGTCAGGAAAGTGAGTTTGCTGACACTCAATCAAAAAAATTAAAGGAAAAACCAACAAAACCCCATGGTTTTTAGGTGGCTTGTCAAGCTTTTTAGGTGGCTTGTCAAACTGACCACAAATCTCACCCCGAACACAAGACGATGGAAGTGGCTCAGTGGCCACAGCTTTCAAACATGGAAGATGTGGAGGACTTTTATTGTTAGCAAAAGTTCCTGGAAACAGGGATTAGAAATGTATCATTTAAGTAAGTTAATGACAAAAACTTATAGCATTGAGCAAAACGGACCTCTTAAGAATAAGTTTACTCCTTTTGCAGAATGTTTTAAAACACTATTTCAGCAGAAAAAAAGCCAAACGAACAAAACAAACAAAACCAAATCAGAAGACCTCAAAAAGAACTGGGTACATTTTCAAATGTAAGCATGTTATGCCACTGGAGGCGTATTTTGGGTTGTCTTCTGCTCTCCGTATTTATAAGTGGGTCTCATGAGCCAAAGTAAGTTTTTGACAAACTAATTCTCTTTATTGTATTGGAGTTTTTCAGAGCCCCAAAATATATTGCAAAAGATTATACAACTCTGACTCTGAAAAGTGTTGGAAAATGGGATCCAGGCCCTCAGCTGCAGGGTAGCAGGGTATTTTAGACTAAATGCATTTGGTTCAGTTGAGCAGTGTTTACATACACAAAATCTCTATTCCTGTGCAGCATATTGACCTGAACTCCCCTAAATTAAACCCATTTTTGCAAAGGCACTTCAAAAAGCAACCTCCTTATAGAATCCCACCAATGTGAACTACATTTGCAGAGATAACCCCATCACAGTGGACTCACATTTGGAATAATATTTACATATTCAATTTTTTCTATCATGAAATGCTCTATCAACTGTTACATTCCAATAACCATGAACGTAAATGAGTGCAGACTTCAAATGGACAATCATTAACCTATGCTGTAATGATTATACAACATCCTTCAAATACTGAATGTTTTGAATGTGATCAAGCGATTCTTTCTTGTTATTTTGACTTTCATACTAATTATTAAACTTTAATTACCCATTATGGGTAATTATTAATATTTATTGTGCATTATTGTCATTGTTCATGGGCTTTTATAAAGGGAACTATACTTGATATAGAAAAAACACATTAAATTAAATATTCATTTACATGGTTTTGCAGCAACCTATTTTTAAAACAAATGGGTATGTGTCTGTTTTTCTATTAGCTGTTATGTTTATAAATATTGATTTAATACCCATTATTCTTCTTGACTACATTTCTGTGACTTTCTATACCTTTATGTTTTCTCTATAAGCATTTTCTCCCTTGTTAAGATTACAAATGTGAACAGAAAAAAAAAAGTTGTTAGAAAAACAAGCAAATAAAAAGTTTCTACCAGTTATATTAGCAGTAAAAATTATTGCCAGTGCTGGTACTTGCGGTAAGACAAAAGTTAGAAATGCAATCACAGCCTGCTTAATTTAAAATAAGGTAAAAAAAAAAAATATTTCATGTATTATTTTCTCTAGAAATTGATATGGGATAAAGCCAACTGACTTTTTGAGCAGCACACAGAGCTTAACTCATTTTAAATGTGCTTAAACCTAGTAAGGTGCCTAGTAGGATTTTCAAAAGTCTCTGTGCCTGGGCCAAAAATACAAGTGATACCATGGTCCAGGGTTTGTTTTAAATTTAAGAGGGCAAAGTATGGCTTCACACATGTCCCAGGCCAGACAGCAAGGTACCACACAGGGTCCAAAATAAATTTGGCCATCAGATTCCTTGAAAAATCTCCAAATTTGATCTGGATTCTTTGAGATCTTTTATTCAAAAGCATTCCTTAAAACATAAGTTCTGGTTGCTTTCGGCCTTCAGCAGTTTACTGAGGCAGTCTCCAGCTGAAGGCTGACATAGCTCAGTGGCAACAAGATGGTGTCACAGAATCACAGAATCACAGAATGGTTTGCTTTGGAAAGAACCTTAAAGATCATTCAGTTCCAACCCCCTGCCATGGGCAGGGACACCTTCCAAGTTCCTCTAAGCCCCATCCAATCTGGCACTGGACACTTCCAGGGATGGGGCAGCCACAGCTTCTCTGGCAACCTGTGCCAATGTCTTACCACTGTCACAGTAAAGAATTTCGTCCTAATATCTAATCTAAACCCACCCTTTTCCAGGTTTCAGTGTCCTGTTGGTATGTGTGGTTCCCAGCAGGACTGAGCTCAGGACTTGCATTGCTCAGAACATTCATTCACTCGGTACAAACAAATTCATTCACTCAGTACAAACAAATTCAAAACTCAGCCTCAGCCCCAGACATGACTACCATGCACTTGCTGAAAACATTCCCAGCAGGAAAAGTAATATTTGAATACTTATAAGAAGTGAGCACAAAGTGTGTGTGTGTGTGTTCCATTTAAATGAATTTTACAAATGATCTGGACTAACAATATAAAAATAAATTTTTGCAGCATCTCCCCTTGCACATTCCAGGTTTTTTTCATAAATGTGTCACACATTCATTTCCATGAGGCTAATGTGACTTTATACCCAGTTAAAATAGCCACACATACGTAAAATCTTCACCACCTTAAAGAATTTGACCCATACTAGGAACTATGTATGATACAGGACTGTATCATCTGAGGTTTTATTTAAACCTCACATAATCAGATGCCATATTTAGATTTGAAAAGCCTCGGTTTCCTGTGCATATCTGGATTGCTCCTGCTCCCTTAGAAGCCCATAAGAACATTGATTTGAAGCAAAGCACACTCAGCATGCAAGGAGGCAGGAGCAGCAGCTGGTTTATGCACACTTACATGCATACCAATATCATTCTTACAGGTTCATGTAAAAATAATCTCAGGATTTACTTCCAAATAGTCCAAATCCCTCTCTCCCTTTATGATAGGCTCCACTGTGCCTGTTCGGATTTCCAGGTGTCATTCAAGAATGTGAAGTGCTCGTGAAACAGGAGGCAGAACAGCTAAACTGCTCCTGAAACAAATGACCCCAGCTCCTCTGCACGCCAGAGCTGGCCACTGGATTGACCTGGATGTGTATTCACCTGTTTTCTGAGGGCAGAGGGTCGATTCCTTTATTGTGATTTGTTGTTTTCTTTGAATATAATTCTGATTGAAATCTGAGTAAAATGCATTAAAAATAATGAACGTGCATTGCCAAAAAGAATACTGCAGAGGTGTAATCTTTGACCTGGTTTCCCTGAAAATGTGCGAGAGACATTTAGACATTTCCATGAGCACAGCAGGATTTTTACAGCTCACATTTCTGCTCCGTGGTGCTCTCAGAGGGGCAAACTGCATAGAAAAACATTAGATGCTCGATTAGATAATAGCATTAGCATTTAAGATAAACTTTCCTTTCTTCACGAAGATAAACCCTCATTATTTAAAATGTGTTTCATCCTCCAGCTCCTCCATAGGAGATACTCGTGCGAGCTACCTGCCAATAGCAATTAAAGCTTAGTTTGCAAGGAAAGTGGGTTTAATTGCCAAAGCACTATTTATAGGAAGTCCCCCATGAGGATTACTGAGCTGCAAGAATGCAGATTAAGCAAAATGAGGGCAGCAGGGGATGTGATGCACTTTGGCTAAACAGCTCTGTCAGGCTCAATAGGTGCAGGAGCCGCAGGAGCGCCGGTGACAGCCCGACGGCGCTTCCCCCACGCAGAGCTGGGTGTTCCAGACACTCTGCAGTGTGACAGCACATCCTCAGGCATTTCAGAGCAAAGCATCTCCTCTCTCCAGGTATTTATCCCCTCCCCTCGCCACCCAGTAACCGTCACAGCTGACAGTGTCAGCCCTGGGATGCTGCTGGCTTTGTGAGTTGGGGGATTATGGTTGTGCCCGTTCCCAAAGGAGGTACAGGGGAGCCACAATTCTGCCCCTAAAGGGGCTGGAATACTTCAGGCAGGGGAATTAGTCCTGCATTTCACTCCATGCCTTGCAGCAGCAGACGAGTGAGTTTATCTCCTGCCTTAGCATTGTCCAGAAAACAAAGAATTTTAGGACAGGTAATGAGACAGCCACAGTGAACACAGGGGTAACTGGGTTACTGTACCTGTGGTTGGGACAGGTGATTTCCTGGCACCTCCTGCCTTCCTCGTGGTCTGCAGCCGCCTAGTGCAGGGAGAAAACTGGCCTGTGTAAAAAGGGGATCATAGAGTAGTCTGGGTTTGAAAGAACCTTTAAAGGTCATCTCGTGCAACTCCCTGCCATGAGCAGGGACACCTTCAACCAGATCAGGTTGCTCAGATCCCTGTCCAACCTGACTTTGAATGTTTCCAGAGCTCAGGCATCCACCAGCTCTCTGGGCAACTTGTGCCAATATTTCATCACCCTCATAATTAAATTTTCTTCCTTGTATCTAGTATAAATCTGCCCTCTCTTAGTTCAAACCCATTATTTCTTTTCCTATTGCAACAAACATGTTCAATGCCCTCTCTGCCTTTGTCTCTGAGACTCTTCAGCTGCCCCTTTGTATGTGCACAGTTCACCTCTCCCTTTTGCCTCCTCAAACATCTTCCCTTCAGTCCAGTGAAAAACTGCTGTAAAAATGGGAAATTTTATGCTCTCCTCTTAATTCTTTATAATTCTCATTATCATCATCATCAAGCTGAGCAAGAACATTAATGTTGGGATATTTTGGCAAAGGAGGCACTGAAAATATAAATATCACAGCCTAACGTTGATTAAGATCAAATGCTTCACTAAGCTTTAAAATTATTTCTAATTGTTTAAATACATTTTTAAAACAACCTTAGCTAAAAATTCACAACAGTTAATCACAAAATGTTAAAATATTTTATTTTTCCAAGATATTTTCAGCTTTGGTTAATGAATAAATTAGCTCATCTGACAGAAATTCTCAGGCAAAATAGATGTTGTCAAATCTACAGTTTCACTGAAGGGGTTCCAGCTGAAAAATTACATCCTTCTCTGATTAAATCCCTCATTAAGATTCAGGTCTGTTCTGTCAGTAAATCAGTAATCTGGTAAAAAAAGGATAATATCATCATATTCCTTGTTGGCTTGTCTGTGTCCATCTTATGCTGTCTTTTTTATACTCTAAACTCCTTGCAACAGGGATTGTGTTCATAACACAATCCACAACTTGCCCAGTTGCCAGAGCTCTGTCATTGCCTATTAACTCTTACACTCCCTAAGCTGCAAACACCATAATTTCTACACTGATGATAATACAAAAACCACATGAGATTTAATCTCTTTGCAGACTTCAGCATTGCTCAAGCATATGCTCAGATCTAGGCTGAATTTTCAAGGTTTCTCTCTGTCTGTGAAAGTTTGACAGCTCTGTTTGCACTCATTTTTAAGGAAAATTGAATTATCTCTTATAACACCTTGATTGTTGGAGTCAGAGCTTTAGGGAAAAGAAAACACATAGGGAAGGAATCTGACTGAAAGAGAGGTTGTCTGCAGTAGGACAAGCTGTCCCAGCTTTTGCTGTGGTCATTGCAGATGATGGTCTCTTGGAAGTCAGCAAGACCAACAGCAGAACCTCGTGATGCCATAATACTTAACGATTAGTCCGTAATTTCCACACTAGCTATTTTACTTGGACAGATACAACACCTGCTGAGGTCACACGGCATCACATGATTCACTTGTCAGTATCTAAAAGAAACAGTTTTCTCTGGAAAAATGCACCCTTGCACCTTATGTGGAGTGGGACAATAAACGTCCCAGATTTACCTCAATCTAGAGCCCCCATTTAAAGGCTGAGAGAATTGGGATTGTTCAGCCTGGAGAAGAGAAGGCTCTGGGGTAACCTAATTGTGGCCTTCCAGTACCCTAAAGGACCCTAAAAGAAAGATGGAAAGAGACTTTTTGCAAGGGCATGTGGGGAATGGTTTTAAAGTGAAAGAGGGCAGGTTTGGATTAGAAAGAAATTCTTTCCTGTGAGAGTGGTGAAGTCCTGGCACAGGCTGCCCAGAGAAGCTGTGTCTGCCCCATCCCTGAAAGTGTCCAAGGCCACTTGGAAATGGCTTGGAGCAACCTGGTCTAGTGGAAGATGTCTCTGCTCATGACAGGGGATGGAACAAGATGGTCTTTAAAGTCCCTTCCAACCCAAACCATTCTGTGATTCTATGATTCAATGATCTCTCCTAAAGGTGCAGGAGCAAAACCCTAATGAGTGCAGGTTACTGCAACATTCCAATGCTAAGTCTGGACAGATATTTAATGACCTAGATAGCGAGGAACACAACCATGCCTCTCAGAAGCCAAAATCTTTGAAGAGTGAACAATTCTTCTGCTGTTTTTCTCTGGGGCAATCTGGGGAATGAAGTGTGTATGTGCTCATGAGGTGAAGCAAGAAACGAGTGTCTGTTAGTGAGAGGAGAATATTGGATCTTGCATCACCAGCATTTCAAAAGCCAAAAGTGTGTCACTTATTTTTTTTCCACAAACACTCATTTTCCTCCTTATTTTTCTCTTTTTTCCCCTCTTTTTAGACCCACTCTCCCAGGGATCAATAGACCCACTGACCCACTGACTTCAAATCTGGGTTCAGAAACAGATGAGCCCACACTGAACCCAGGAGTCTCCTAACTTTGAAGCTTGACAACATCCAGATCTGATCAAGGCTTGGCTCCTCCTCATTCAAAATAGTAATGCATTTTCCCATCCTTCTGACTGGATCTTTGTTCTTAGCTGGCAGAGGGACAACGTGGTGATGCACAGCTGAACCACATTCCCCAAACAGAAGGCCAACAAGAAACAGGGTCTGCCTCTACGGCTGACTCACAAACACCAGGCACAAACAGTAACACGAAGGTTTTGAGGGGGAGCATCTTGCTTGGAATCCTATGAACTGTGCTCTCTGCTGGGTATGTTCCTGCCAAAGATTGTCACTTCTAATTAATCTAAGGCAGAAGGAAAACTATTTTTTTTAAACGAACCTCAGAAATTATTATTTTTAAGGCTGGTAAATCTATGCTAACCAGTTATTGGTGCCATGTTCAGGAGCTCAGACAGAGTTAAATTATGCTTCAGATTAATGTATTGAGCAGTTCAGGGGTTAGACAAACAGCTGTTTCTCAAGCAGGCACACTACAAAGCTTAACTGTTCATTGGAAGGGCAGATACAGCCCAGCTAAAGTCCCAGTGGGCCAACTTTTATTTGTTTCTGATTGGGAGATATCCAAAGCTGACTCCACGCTACTGATGACCTCCCTTAGTAGGGGCAGAAAGCTGAACCTCTGGAGCCAGTGTGATTTTACCAGTCTCTGGGAAAAAAACCACAACAAATCTTCAGTGACTCTGAGATAATTTGCAAAATGTTGCACTTTCAGAAATGAGCTTTAAAAATTCTAGAAAGAAAAAAGATATGCAAATAAAGACAGATTATGGGGGAAAACCATATAAAATCCCTGAATCAAACATTACCTGTGACATTTTGCAAAGCTGTTAGTTAACCAAGCATGTTAGTTAATTAAGTATATGCTAAACACCAAATTACTCAATGGGAAAAGCCCAACACAGATTGTTTAGTTACCTGATATCACTTCAAGTATTTCAGCAAAACACTGAGTTCCTCATTCAGAGCAGCAGTTACCCAGTCTGGAGCCACGCTTCAATGCTTACTCTGTATAAAAGAACTGGCCACGAGGAAAAAAATATCCCAATCTAGATTGGAACATCCTTTAAAAAATCTAATCCTATTAGATTCAATGGCAAAAGTCCTATTATTTTCAATAAGTGATTTGAACCCAACCTGACACAGATCTGCTTGCCAAACCTCAAGATACAGATGTGGCATGTGGGGGACACAGTTTAGTGTTGGACCTGGCAGTGCTGGGTTAATGGTTGGACTCAACAAACTTAGAGGTCTTTTCCAACCTAAACGATTCCATGATTCTCAGTGCCTCCAGTCACTATTTTTTTTCAGGGGAAAAAAAAATAGAAGTAGGCTAAACTGGGTGGACAAAGCTGTCCCAATAATAACTGGAGTTCTCTGGAGCTTCATGGATGCACACTCAGAAGAGTGCAGTAATGTGTTTTCTGTGACCTGTCGTGACTTTTCTGTCAGTTCCAAACTCCCCATGGACCCACAGTGTCTGCCCTTCAGATCCTACTCCAGGCAGGTAGAGCACTTGAAAGTCTCACTGGTGATAGGACCAGCCTGAAGTTGTGTCAGGGGAGTTTTAGGTTGGATATCAGGAAAAGGTTCTTCCCCCAGAGGACGGCTGGGCACTGGAACAGACTCCCCAGGGAAGTGGCCACAGCACCAGCCCTAACAGAGCTCAAGAATCATTTGGACAACACTCTCAGGCACAGGGTGTGATTCTTGGAGCTGTCCTGTGCAGGGCCAGGAGTTGGACTTCAATGTTTCTTGTGGGTACCTTCCAACTCAGGATATTCTATGATTTTATGATCAATTATAGTCAAAGCAGCTGTGCAAACTCAAGCCCACCAAAACTGACAAAGCTAAAAGAATCCAACGTGTTTTATAGACATGAGGAATGTAAAAGTTCTAAATGCAGACAGTCTTTCATCAGAGTAATGGACCATCAAGGAGCACCATGGATGTGTGTCTGCAGCCTCCTCTCCATCAGGAGGTCAGCAAGAGGTCTAATGGGGGGTTTGATATGACCATATGACTCTGCTGGGGTGGCTTGGAAATCTGTCTTGTAGCTTAAAAGCAAGTAACACAGAGACAATTCATACTGAGAAATCCAGGGGGAATAACTGGTGATTAGTTCACTTCTTGTGGGCAGTATGGAAGAAGTGAGTCATTACAAAGGATAAACTCAAATTGCAACCGGCTTTACTTTTATATTGATAACATCTATTGCTAAATTATAACAATAACAGTGACGTTATCTTGAGAAAAGGGCTTCAAAGTACCATTTCCCATCTTATTTGTGCTCTCTACCTAGAGGAACACTACTCACTCAGCTAAAGAACAGAAGAGATGTGGGTTTGATTCCTGGTCATGCTAAGGGTTTCCTGTCTTGCCTTGGGCAAGTCCCTAAATCTGCCTGAGTCTCATTTCCACCTCTGTGAAATGGGGATCATAGCACTGTGTGCCTTTCATCCACCTCAATTTGGAAGGCAAAACCTTTGTGTCGCAGACCGCTTTTAACACGTGCACTTCAGCCTGGATACATGCACAGAAAGAGAGGAGAGGGCTTCAAACAAGACTTACATATTTTGGGGGTCCAATAAGTACTGAAAACACTGACAAATGATGGGTTTTATTTAGAATGTACAATACAAGCAGAGTGGGATTCTCCTAAACAAATATTAATGTTTCCACCTGAGCTTGCAGTCCAGAATCACGGCCAACGGGAAGGATGAGACCCTTCTTCCCCAGAAGTATCCTGGACTGCATCACAAGATGCTTGGCCAGCAGGTCGAAGGAGGTGACTCTGCCCCTCTCTCTTGCAAGACCCCACCTACAGTGCTGTGTCCAGATGTGGGGTCCTCAGCACAGGATAGACTACAACTTCTTAGAGCAAGTCCAAAGGAGGGCCACAAAAATGGTCAAAGGGCTGGAACATCTACTCTGTGAAGACAGACTGAGTGAGCTGGAGTTGTTCAGCCTGGAGGAGAGAAGGCCCTGGGGAGACCTTGTTGTGTCCTTTCAATACTTTTTACCAAGACCTGTAATGACAGGACAAGGGCCAGCAGTTTTAAGCTGAAAGAGTGTAGGTTTAGATTAAATATTAGGAAAAAATTCTTCCCTGTGAGGGTGGTGAGGCCCTGGCACGGGTTGCCCAGAGAAGCTGTGGCTCCCCCACCCCTGGAAGTGTTCAAGGCCAGGTTGGACATGGCTTGGAGCAACCTGGTCTGGTGGAAGGTGTCCCTGCCCATAGCAGGAGGTTGGACTAAATGATATTTGGAAGTTCTTTCCAACCCAAACCATTCTGTGATTCTGATTCTGCGAATCAAAAAGTAGATATTGTGAACAGCTCAATATAAAGTCATCTATTTCTTTTCATACCTACAAAGGAATCTTTTCCATCACAAGTTAGGTGAAATATCTCCCCCCCCCGTCAGCAGTGTTGTTCTTATTTTGCATATGGCGACATCACTGGAGACCATCACAGAGCACGTTCCAGGCCCAGGGGGTAGTGGTTTTTTGGTGCAAGTCAGCAAAGAGAATTGTAACAGAAGAAGGTTGAAAGCTCTGGCTAAAAACAATATTTTCATTTGGCAAAGCTTTGTTTCCATTAGTAACATGAAATGGGCAGGGAGAACCTGTTACCTCCAGTACTGTGCCTCTGACAAAGTCAGTACTGCCATGCTGTTCAGAGGAGACTGGGAAAACCTGGAAGCAGGCAGATTCCTGCAACCTACACCCTACAACATTCCTGAAAGCTGGAGTGGAGGCTAAATCCTCACAGTTTTTAAACTTTTATTATGACATAATATTAGTTTTATTGTAAATCAAGATATTTCCTTGAACCCTTGGATATGATTGCTTGTGAAGATCTTGGCCCAGCATTACTTAAAAGCCAAGGCCTCTCTTGGAGTTGACTCTGTTTATCAATATTACTTAAAATCACAGACAGTTGCCCAGGTGGGTATGAAAGCTACTCTGATCAAACTTTACTACTCCCACTGATGGCAGCTGTCCCAGGGACAGACTTCTTTCATCTTGTGTCCTTTCTTCAGGGGGTGGATGGTTCTTCCTCCCCTTCCTGCACCAACCCAAGCACAAGGGCTCCTCTCTTGAGGAGGTCACACTTGCCCATCCATTTGTCAGCAGGCTGCTGGACCCAATGTTTCATTTTCTGGATATAAGTAAGGTTTGAACATCCATGTTCCTCCCCTCGACCTGGCTGATCTGCAGAAGTGTGAAATTCAGCACAGAGGGAGTTTCTACACCTTTCTACATGTCATGTTTGCTACGGAAATGTTCCTACACCCACTGAGTTCACCAGTGTGCTTTTTACTGACCTCAAGTCTTGCACATCGAGACCTAAGTGGGTTATCATCTGCCAGGAAGTGATATTGTTTCAGCCTGGACATTCAAGCAGTTCAGTTTAATTTTATTATTTTTTCTTTTCTTTGCCTCCTGTATTGGAACATTTATCTTAGAGCTGCATGAACTGCTGAAAGCTGTCACCTCCTGCTGGAGCTTCTGAAGGTTAAAATGTCAGCAGTCACACGAATTTTTACACTCTTGGGGAAAAAAAAGGGGGGGGAAAGAAAAAAAAGGAAATTTGTGATTTTTCTCACATGTCATTGCATCAATTATGTCAAATTTACTTTTTTGCAGTCTCCAGGTTTCTAATATTCACCAACAGAAATAGAAAATGACAGAAAAATCATGGAGTCCTGGCTCATCATCTGGCTAACGTAATGCTGCTCTATTGTTTCTCATTAAAATTAGACCAAATCCTTCTTCAATAGGAAAAAGATTTCCTCTCTCTCTCATTCTTGAGTTTCTATGTTACAAGAATCAAAAGACTCACATTCACTCTGAATTATAAAATATTACTGTAATAAACAGTCAGCAGCCTAATTATGAACAGAAGTGTCCCCTCAGAGCAAACCAGGGGACCATCTAGCTGAAGAACCCTTTCCCAACAAGGTCAAGTCTGGATACACTTTAGGATGAGCACAAGATCCCAGCCACTTTGCGCAGTCCAGTGTCACAAATCACATCTTTCAAAGTTCTTGAAGAGTGAATAGCCCTGAGACCAGGCCTTAAATGATTTGGTCAAGACCAGGCAGAGACTCCCAAGAATATCCTTCAAGGGTAGAAGCCGATTCTGCACCAGGCAGGTGCATTTTTCCACATGTTTTCCTTCAAGCTAAATTTCACCCAAGAAAAGGAAATTTTTGTTCATTTGATATCAGAATTTAATTGTGTTATGACCTCCTGTGTTACCCACCCATGTACTTTGCTTTCAGCTGCAATGACAGCAGAACCATGGATTGACCTGATAGTTTCCCTAGAAAGAGAACACAGAGCCTAAAATAATGGCACAGTCTTGAACTGTCCTGCCCCAGGCCTCCTTTCCTTAGACTGGCCTCTGCAATCACAGTGGACACCCAGCCCTGGTGATTGTGGACTACAGAACCTTGCAGGTCTTAGCAAGAGCCGGACTTGCCCTTTCTTGCTCTGTGACCATGAGTTCCCTCCTGGATTAGAGAGGAGTGGATGTGGATGAAATTTGGCACATCTTTTCCTCACTCTGTGAAATTGTGCAACGGGTGATGAAGCAATGTCTGACCCATTAAAGGTGGCACAAGTTATTTTCCCATGAGAGTAAATGGAAGGCCAGAAAAGGAATTTTATAAGAAGAATCAGTAAAAAGTAATGTACTCTAATGGATGATGCTTGAGTTGCATGAGATTCCCTTCCCTTCCCTTCCCTTCCCTTCCCTTCCCTTCCCTTCCCTTCCCTTCCC